>JAMKOQ010000479.1:0-78669 GCA_026770425.1 Boechera divaricarpa
GTCCTCTTTCTCAGCGTGGTCCCCCTCTCTTTAGCTTGCTGACTACTTCACCCAGCTCGTCTTCATCTAATGGCTCTATTCGTGCGTATTCCGGGTTTAGTATTCGTGCATATTCCGGGTCACGCTCCCGTGACTCCAACCGCTCTATTTGTGTGGACTCCGGATTTAAGTGTTCGTGCATATTCTGGCTTTAGTGACCGTGCAAATCCCGGTCACTCTTCTCCCTGTATCATCCGTGCAAACTCTGGGTCAGTGTGAGTACTCTCAACATTCCCCTCAAGGTTGGCCGGTGAGGACTCCATAGGCCAATCTTGTCATGGATGTACTCACAAACACGCAACGGAGTAGCCTTAGTGAATATATCCGCCATCTGATCTCCACTCTTCACAAACTTGGTCTCAATCAACCCTTCTTGAATCTTTCCTCGAACAAAGTGACAATCCACTTCTATATGCTTTGTTCGCTCATGGAATACCGGATTAGAGGCTATATGGATCGCAGCTTGATTATCACAATATAAGCTCATCGGTTTGTCATCACTAATCCCCACATCCTTAAGAAGAGCCTTTAGCCATATCATCTCTTTAGTGACCTCTTTCATTGCTCTATACTCAGCTTCAGCACTAGATAGAGCGATAACTTTCTGTTTCTTGCTTCTCCATGTCACTAGATTACCTCCCAAGAATGTGCAATATCCGGTTGTTGATTTTCTATCTTCTTTATCTCCAGCCCAATCAGCATCACAATAAGCTTCCAATTCAGTTCTCCCATTGCACTTTAACCATATTCCCTTTCCTGGATCCCCTTTAAGATATCGGAGTATCCTCTCCACCATATTCCAATGGTGTGTTTTGGGAGCTTGCATATGTTGGCTCACTCTATTGACTGCAAAACAAATATCCGGTCTAGTAATCGTTAGATAAATCAACTTCCCAACCAACCTCTGATATTGTTTCACATCTGGCCATATCTCCCCCTTAATCACATCTTGATAACCTTCTTCAATGGGTGTTCTTGCTGGTTTTGATCCCAGCTTTCCAGTTTCTTTTAGTAAATCAATCACATACTTCCTTTGTGATATGAACATCCCATTGGCCTCCCTAATCATCTCAATGCCCAGAAAATACTTCAACTCTCCCAAATCTTTAATATCAAACGAAGACTTCAAAATCCCCTTAGTTTCACTAATCCCTTCAACGTCACTTCCGGTGATGATGATATCATCCACATAGATCAATACCACCACTATGCCTCCTTGATTCTTCTTAGTGAATAGGGTATGATCAGCCTCAGATTTTGTAAATCCCTTATCCATCAAACAACCACTCAATCTTTGGTACCATGCCCTCGGTGATTGTTTCAATCCGTAGATGGCTTTCCTCAACTTACACACTTCTCCTTCTTGTCTACCATATCCTTGAGGACAAGCCATGAAGACTTCTTCTTCCAGATCACCATGTAAGAAAGCATTCTTCACATCCATTTGCCATAGTCCCCATGATAGATTAATGGCAACAGATAAAAGAGCTCTAATTGAATGCAATTTAGCCACCGGTGCAAATGTTTCAGTATAGTCTTTTCCATAGACTTGTGTGTATCCTTTTGCCACTAGTCTAGCTTTGTACCTCTCCACTTCACCATTGCTCTTATACTTGATGGTGTAAACCCACCTACATCCCACCAGCTTCTTCCCTCTTGGAAGTTCAGTCAAATCCCATGTATTATTCTTCTCCATAGACCCAATTTCTTCCCTCATAGCCTGGACCCATGTCTCATCCTTACATGCTTCTTCATAGGATGTTGGGACCTTATTTTCATCAATCTTGCTCAGATATGCTTGGTGCTCCTTAGGGAAGTAAGCTAATGAGCAATACTCCTCAATTGGATATCTTCTGGCTGCAACACTTGTTTCTTCCTTTTGAGTAATGTCCGAACTACTTAGTGAGGGAGGAGTGCTGTTGCCTATAGGAACAGGATCTAAGCCCGCCGTACACTCAGAACAATCCCCACTCAATGTAGAGGACACTACTTGCTTAGTATCACCTTGAGTTGTTGCTAGACCATTAAAATACACCCTTGTATTTTTCCAATTTTCTGGACCAAACTTGAGTCTTGTGCTTCTTCTTAGAACAGGTTCTTGCACTTGAGTCTCCACATTCTCCACCTCAGCTTCGTGGTCTTGAGAAACATTCTCTTCACTTTGAGGGACCAAAGCTTCTTTTTCTTCCTCAGATTCTAATGAAGAGCTACTTTCTTCGGATTGATGACTAACCGAATCCATTTCCTCCTCAATTATGATTTGACTCGCTCCTTCTTCATCCCCTTCTTCCCTAGGTGAAATACTTCTCAGTATTGATTCCATATCCGCCCTAGTGCTCACAATCTCTTCTAAGTCTCCCCACTTCTTCTCGGTGAAATAACCCACTTCTTCATCAAACCGGACTTCTCTTGACACATATATACGTTTTGTCTCTGGATCATAACACTTGTAACCCTTTTGAGTGCTTGAGTATCCAACAAACACGCACTTAATGCTCTTAGGTTCCAGCTTATTCCTTTGAGCTTCGGGAATAAACACGTAGCACCTACATCCAAAGACTCGGAGATGATCAATGCTTGGTTTAATCCCATTCAAGACCTCATAAGGAGACTTGTTTTCCAGATTTGGTGTTGGGAGCCTATTGATCACATAACAAGCTACCATCACCGCATCTCCCCAAAATCTCTTAGGAACTCTTCTCTCAAACATCATACTTCTAGCCACCTCTAGCACATGTCTATTCTTCCTTTCCGAGACTCCATTTTGCTGAGGTGTGTATGGGCAAGAAGTTTGATGAACTATCCCTTATCATCCACAAACTTCTTGAACTGATTGCTTGTGTATTCTCCTCCATTGTCACTTCTAAGGATCTTAACTCTTGCTCCAAATTGTGTTTCCACATAGTTGTAGAATTTGGTGAATGATTCAAACACTTGATCTTTGGAACCCAATTGTGTCACCCATGTATACTTGGACTTCTCATCAATGAATGACACAAAATACTTATATTGATCCTTAGAAACACATGGAGCTGTCCACACATCCGAATGGACTAGCTCAAAACACTTCTCATACATTGTACTTGAATCCAGAAAGCTACTTCTACAATGTTTTCCTAACACACAAGCTTCACACTCTTTATTCTCTTGAACTAGGTTGGGCAAGACCATGCTGAGCACCTTACTACTTGGATGTCCCAAACGTGAGTGCCATAAAGAGCTTGAACCAACCGCTTCAAGAAGCAAATGACTTCTCTCCATCATCCACCTTCTTATTCAAAACATAAAGACCATCCTTCACTCTTCCTTCCCCAAACACCTTATCAGTCTTATTGTCCTGAAACTGAACCAAATCAGACCCAAAAATAACCTTGCAATCTAGGTCCTTTGTAGCCTTATGAACCGATAATAAGTTAGAAGTGAATTCAGGAACATATAAGGCTTTAGTGTTTTCCTAAACACTTCAAAATCTCCAATTCCTTCTATAGGCACCTCCCTACCATTAGCTACCTTAACCATTCCACCATGAGGTCTAACATTAGCTAATAAGGTTCCATCCTTAATCATATGGTGACTAGCACCCGAATCAACAATAACCTTGTTCTGAATTTTTGAAACAAAACATCTCTTACCTGATTCGGTGAGCCTTGCAATGCTCTTGATCAAAGCTTCAAAATCAGATTTTCGAACCAGCCCATTACCCTCTTCAGCTTGAGCTGTTCCAGCAAACACCCTTTGCCCTTGACCGCCCCTTGGCCATTTCCTCTCAGCCTAGCCGGTTTCAAGTGTGGATGAAGAGTCCAGCATTTCTCTTTGCTATGACCTTTCATCTTACAATGCTCACAAACTAGTGCTTTCTTGTCTCCATAAAGCGCCGGTTTGTACACAGCATGAGCCATCTCACTAGATGGTTGAAATAGGCTCCTTGAGCCTTCTTCCTTCTGAATTTGTTGACAAACTTCATTTAGAGTTGGAAGTTCATCAAACCTCAAAATATGTTGAATGAGACCCTTATAAGAGTCATTGAGAGTAAGCAGCAACCCAAAGACTTGATCTTGCTCCCTCCTTTCATTCAGTTCCTTAAGGTCATTTGTGGGTGGTCTAAGCATCTCCAACTCTGCCCACAACCCTCTAAAGACCCCAAACAAATCATTGAACGCCTTCCCCTCTTGTTGAAGATCATTCAAAGCCTTTTTCACCTCAAAAATCCTAGAAATGTTTGAAACATCTCCATACACGCCCTTGAGTGTATCCCACAACTCCTTGGCAGTTTCACAATAGGAATAACCAGCAAGGATAGAAGCATCTAAAGAGCCTTGAATCATGGTTAAGACTTGCTGGTCCTCCTGGTCCCATTTCTTCACCTTCTAAGCTCTAGCAGCAGCATCCTCACCTTCCACCATTGGGTTCTTCTTCACAGCCTCAATGCCATCTTCAACATATCTCCATAGCCCTCGGCTCCTTAGGGCAGTCTTTGCAGTCCTTGACCACAACAAGTAGTTATTCCCCTTGAGAACAACTGGTAGAACAGCTTGCTTTTGCATCTCCATGAATTGTTTGCACTTTCAAGAATAAACCAAGATTTCTCAAGAACACAAACCCAGATTTTTCAAGAACACAAACCCAGATTTTTTTTCAAAAACACAAGAATAAACCCACTCAGATCTTTAGAACTGCTCTGATACCATGTAGATTTATGAGTATAGAGTATAGATTTGTGAGAATAGAAGCAAGAATTGAAGAATAAAAGAGATAAAGTGTGGGCGTTTTTGGGAGAGCTCACAAAAGGCTGAAAACTGTTTTTTTCTTATTAGCTTAAAAAATGTTTACAAGGCTATAGACTCTATATATATGCAAGATACAAAGGCAACTAGGTTAAAACCTATAGAAAAATATCTGAATTCAAAAAAAGGATAAGGTGGTGTGGACCACTTGGGGACAAGCTGTCCCTTTCTTTCTCAGCGTGGTCCCCCCCTCTCTTTTAGCTTGCTGACTACTTCACCCAGCTCGTCTTCATCTAATGGCTCTATTCGTGCGTATTCCGGGTTTAGTATTCGTGCATATTCCGGGTCACGCTCCCGTGACTCCAACCGTTCTATTTGTGTGGACTCCGGATTTAGTGTTCGTGCATATTCTGGGTTTAGTGACCGTGCAAATCCCGGGTCACTCTTCTCCTGTATCATCCGTGCAAACTCTGGGTCAGTGTGAGTACTCTCAACAAATAGAGTGAGCCAACATATGCAAGCTCCCAAAACACACCATTGGAATATGGTGGAGAGGATACTCCGATATCTTAAAGGGGATCCAGGAAAGGGAATATGGTTAAAGTGCAATGGGAAAACTGAATTGGAAGCTTATTGTGATGCTGACTGGGCTGGAAGATAAAGAAGATAGAAAATCAACAACCGGATATTGCACATTCTTGGGAGGTAATCTAGTGACATGGAGAAGCAAAAAACAGAAAGTTATCGCTCTATCTAGTGCTGAAGCTGAGTATAGAGCAATGAAAGAGGTCACTAAAGAGATGATATGGCTAAAGGCTCTTCTTAAGGATGTGGGGATTAGTGATGACAAACCGATGAGCTTATATTGTGATAATCAAGCTGCGATCCATATAGCCTCTAATCCGGTATTCCATGAGCGAACAAAGCATATAGAAGTGGATTGTCACTTTGTTCGAGGAAAGATTCAAGAAGGGTTGATTGAGCCCAAGTTTGTGAAGAGTGGAGATCAGATGGCGGATATATTCACTAAGGCTACTCCGTTGCGTGTTTGTGAGTACATCCATGACAACAAGATTAGCCTATGGAGTCCTCACCGGCCAACCTTGAGGGGGAGTGTTGAGAGTACTCACAATGATCCAGAGTTTGCACGGATTATACAGGAGAAGAGTGACCCGGGATTTGCACGGTCACTAAACCCAGAATATGCACGAACACTAAACCCGAGTCCACACAAATAGAACGGTTGGAGTCACGGGAGCATGACCCGAATATGCACGAATACTAAACCCGAATACGCACGAATAGAGCCATTAGATGAAGACGAGCTGGGTGAAATAGTCGCAAGCTAAAAGAGAGAGGGGACCATGCTGAGAAAGAAAGGGACAGCTTGTCTCCAAGTGGTCCACACCACCTTATCCTTCTTTTTTTGAATTCAGATATTTTTCTATAGGTTTTAACCTAGTTGCCTTTGTATCTTGCATATATATAGAGTGTATAGCCTTGTAACCATTTTTTTAAGCTAATAAGAAGAAAAACAGTTTTCAGCCTCTTGTGAGCTCTCCCAAAAACGCCCACACTTTATCTTTTTTATTCTTCAATTCTTGCTTCTATTCTCACAAATCTATACTCTATACTCATAAATCTACAGATTCTTACTAATTATCCCTCTAGAAAAAGGTTCTAACTAGTTATCCTTCCAGAACAAAGTTCTCACTAGTTATCCTTCTCGGACAAGGTTATTACTAATTACCTGTCTAGAACAAGGTTCTCACTAGTTATCTTTCTCGGACAAGATTCTTACTAATTATCCCTCTAGAACAAGGTTCTAACTAGTTATCCTTCCAGAACAAGGTTCTCACTAGTTATTCTTCTCGGACAAGGTTATTACTAATTCCCCGTCTAGAACAAGGTTCTCACTAGTTATCTTTCTCGGACAAGATTCTTACTAATTATTATCCCTCTAGAACAAGGTTCTAACTAGTTATCCTTCGAGAACAAGGTTCTCACTAGTTATCCTTCTCGAACAAGGTTATTACAAATTACCCGTTTAGAACAAGATTCTAACTAGTTATCTTTCTCGGACAAGATTCTTACTAATTATCCCTCTTGAACAAGGTTCTAACTAGTTGTCTTTCCAGAACAAGGTTCTCACTAGTTATCCTTCTCGGACAAGGTTATTACTAATTACCCGTCTAGAACAAGGTTCTCACTAGTTATCTTTCTCGGACAAGATACTTATTAATTATCCCTCTAGAAAAAGGTTATTAGTAATTATCACTCTGGAACAAGGTTTTCACTAGTTATCCTTTTAGAACAACGTTCTCACTAGTTATCCTTTTCGGACAAGGTTATTACTAATTACCCGTCTAGAATAAGGTTCTAACTAGTTATCTTTCTCGGACAAGATTCTTACTAATTATCCCTCTAGAACAAAGTTCTCACTAGTTATCTTTTCAGAACAAGGATCTCACTAGTTATCCTTCTCGGTCAATGTTCTTACTAATTATCCGTCTAGAACAAGGTTTCCACTAGTTATCCTTCTTGGACAAGGTTATAACTGTCTAGAACAAGGTTCTCATTAGTTACCTTTCTCCGATAAGATTCGTACTAATTCTCCTTCTAGAACAAGGTTCTCACTAGTTATCCTTTTAGAACAATGTTCTCCCTAGTTATCCTTCTCGGACAAGGTTATAACTAATTATCCATATAGAATAAGGTTCTCACTAGTTATCCTTCTCGGACAAGATTCTTAGTAATTATCCCTCTTGAACAAGGTTCTAACTAGTTATCCTTCCAGAACAAGGTTCTCACTAGTTATCCTTCTCGGACAAGGTTATTACTAATTACCCGTCTAGAACAAGGTTCTCACTAGTTATCTTTCTCGGACAAGATACTTATTAATTATCCCTCTAGAAAAAGGTTATTAGTAATTATCACTCTGGAACAAGGTTTTCACTAGTTATCCTTTTAGAACAACGTTCTCACTAGTTATCCTTTTCGGACAAGGTTATTACTAATTACCCGTCTAGAATAAGGTTCTAACTAGTTATCTTTCTCGGACAAGATTCTTACTAATTATCCCTATTAAACCAGGTCGAGCCAGTGCGCTACCTGTTGAAAAACCAGTTATTTCTGAGGAAAAGAAACAACCCTTTGCCCCCCTCCTTATAAACCTAAACTTCCATTCCTAGGAAGATTCAAGAAGGATAAGGACGTAACCATGATTGACAACAAGGGTAATGTCGATTGCATTGATTCACCCAGCACGACAAAGATTGAGCCTAAGTCTCTCCCCAAGCTTGGCAATCCTGGTATGTTCTCCATAGCCTGCTCTCTTGGTGATCTGAAAATTGAAGATGCTCTATGCGACTCCGGTTCAAGTGTGAATGTCATGTCCCATGAGATGTTACAGAGTCTTGGGATAGGAAGCATCACTCATCACCCATCACCCATCACTTTTGGAGATGCTCATTCACGGAAGCCACTTGGTCTTCTTGAAGATTATCCACTTAAAGTTGGGGATTGTCTAGTCCCAACGGACTTCGTTATTATGGAAATGAAGAAGGCCAACAAGCTCCCACTCCTCCTTGGAACTCCCTTCCTCAACACTACTGGTGCAAACATAGACTTCAAGAACCAAAGGGTAGTTCTTATGAATGTGGATGACAAGGCCTATTACCCACTAAAAGCTTCTCCAAATGAGCTATGTGGCACAATGACTATCAAAGATGATGGCTACCGTGATGAGATAGTACAGTGTATTGGCACAATTGAGAAAGCTCCACCCTCAAAGATTTATAAACAGAAAGGGAAGTCTCTGGAAAGAAAGGATGGAGCTGAGAGCACAATGAATGAGCAAGGGGTCAAGCCATTCATACATGGTCAGATCATTGCAAAGGAGACCTCCGTTCCCCTCCATGAACCACCATAGACCTAAGCGAAACCGGAAGTCAAGCTTAGCGACTATAAACAAGCTCACTTGGGAGGAAGTCCCATGTCTATCCTTGTATATATTGCTTTAGTTTTCTTTTAAATCATCGTTTAATTATGCTAATTCGTGTTTTTGGCTTGCTGGTATGATTTCAGGAGAGTATGAGCATTGAATCACGAAAAAGTGGAGATCTGTAAGCAGACACTCTAGCTCGACCACCCAGCTCGACCAGGGTGGTAGAGTCGATGGTCGAGCCAAGCTCCCATGCTGCCTACACTCGGGAAAGCATGGAGGATTCGATCTCCTCCTTCTTCTCCACCCCTTGAGGTACCTGTTCTATCCATTCTTGTATATATCATTTGCATTTTGTTTAGTGCTTTTTGTTGTTTCTTAAACCATCCTTCAGATTTTTATTACACAAGGGACTGTGTAATTTGAGTTTGGGGGAGGGTTTAAGATGTGTTTGACATGTTTTCTGTGTTCTTATTTTTAATTCTTGAGTCTGCATGCATCTAAGGCATAGAAAAACCAAACAAATTTGAAAAATTTTCGAAAAAGATTACAAAAACAGAGTGTTCATGTAGCTGCATTTACATTTTAGGATTGAGTCTAGATTGTTTTCATATAGGGCTGTTGCATATGCATAGGGGATTATGATGATTTTAAACCTTGTAAGCTTGCTAATTCAATTGTATAATTTCAATGCCCTCGTTTCTAGTTGTTTAATGCTTTGTTATTGAGCTTGAAGTAAGACTGCACCATACTTTGAATGCACAGCTAGATTAGGTCTCAATTGAAAGCATACTGTGATTTTCTGTCTTTCCCTATCTATTTGAACCTGAATTTTGACTCATAATTATCATGTCTATGCACTGTATTTGAACTCACGGATACCATATACATACTTGGATTTTCTTTCATCTGTTTATACCACTCTTTGCTGATCCAAGTAGTTGTTCTCATCATTAGAACAGTTTTACCATGCCTTTAGCCTAGCCTTCTTTCAAACCATGATATTATTTTCTTGAGTGTGTGAGGCCTATTTCTGAATGAGCTTGGTAGAAAGTGTTAGGTTTGAGCCGACAAGGATAGAATCTCATGTAGTTCTGGTTTGCAATTTTCGAATCAGATAGGACTAGGTGGGATCTTGATCATTGGGTATTGGGTTTGGTTCTGTGAAAAGAAAAGAATGAAAAAAAAAACTTGGAGAAAGATGAAAGAAAAAGGATAAGAGTTCTTAGGAGGGGAAAGAAAAGAAAAGGCAGAAAGCTTAAAAGTCTGAAAAAAATATAAAAATGCCTAAGCTAGTTAAGAAAAACCCCCAATCCGCTAGATGTATATGTGTATAACCCCTCCTAGAACCAAAAATAAAAAGAAAAGATGAAAATGATCCAAGAAATCAAAAGGGAAGCCTGAGGGTCAAGGGTAGAATTAGGATGACTTTCTGGGTTTAGACTTGAAGGTTAAGAACACTTGTGTAAGACTGGGTAGATGAGAGTCTATTCTTGTATGCATAGATTGGTTCTTACCTTTAGCATTCTACTAAAGCTCATTCCTTCTCATTGAGAGATCCTTGTTCTGAAATGATAAAACCATACTGAAGGGGACCATCTTTGTCTCTTGACCTTACCCTTAGCCAAATGAGTTCATTGAATGTGCATAGCTTGATTCATTGACCAAGAAAGATATCTAGTTAGAACTTTATTCTAGACGGATAATTAGTTATAACCTTGTCCGAGAAGGATAACAAGTAGGAACCTTGTTCTAGACGGATAATTAGTAAGAACATTGACCGAGAAGGATAACTAAGGAGAACCTTGTTCTGAAAAGATAACTAGTGAAAACCTTGTTCTAGAGGGATTATTAGTAATAACCTTGTTCTAGAGGGATACTTAGTCAGAATCTTGTCGGAGAGAGATCACTAGTGAGAATCTTGTTCTAGATGGATAATTAGTAATAACCTTGTCCGAGAAGAATAACTAGTGAGAACCTTGTTCTGGAAGGATAACTAGTTAGAACCTTGTTCAAGAGGGATAATTAGTAAGAATCTTGTCCGAGAAAGATAACTAGTTAGAACCTTGTTCTAGACGGGTAATTTGTAATAACTTGTCCGAGAAGGATAACTAGTCAGAACCTTGTTCTGGAAGGATAACTAGCTAGAACCTTTGTTCTAGAGGGATAATTAGTAAGAATCTTGTCCGAGAAAGATAACTAGTTAGAACCTTATTCTATACGGGTAATTTGTAATAACCTAGTCCGAGAAGGATAACTAGTTAGAACCTTGTTCTGGAAGGATAACTAGGTAGAACCATGTTCTAGAGGGATAATTAGTAAGAATCTTGTCCGAGAAAGATAACTAGTGTGAACCTTGTCCTAGATGGATAATTCGTTATAACCTTGTCCGAGAAGGATAACTAGTGAGAACATTATTCTAAAAGAATAACTACTAAGAACCTTGTTCTTGAGGGATAATTAGTAAGAATCTTGTCCGAGAAGGATAACAAGTGGGAACCTTGTTCTAGACGGATAATTAGTAAGAACATTGACCGAGAAGGATAACTAGTGAGAACCCTGTTCTGAAAAGATAACTAGTGAAAACCTTGTTCTAGAGGGATTATTAGTAATAACCTTGTTCTAGAGGGATACTTAGTAAGAATCTTGTCCGAGAAAGATAACTAGTTAGAATCTTGTTCTAGACGGGTAATTTGTAATAACCTTGTTCGAGAAGGATAACTAGTGAGAACCTTGTTCTCGAAGGATAACTAGTTAGAACTTTGTTCTAGAGGGATAATTAGTAAGAATCTTGTCCGAGAAAGATAACTAGTGAGAACCTTGTTCTAGACGGGGAATTAGTAATAACCTTGTCCGAGAAGGATAACTAGTGAGAACCTTGTTCTGGAAGGATAACTAGTTAGAACCTTTTTCTAGAGGGATAATTAGTAAGAATCTTGTCCTAGAGGGATAACTAGTGAGAACCTTCTTCTAAAAGGATAACTAATCAGAACCCTGTTCTAGAGGGATAATTAGTAATAACCTTGTTCTAGAGGGATAATTAGTAAGAATCTTGTCCGAGAAAGATATATAGTTAGAACTTGATTCTAGACGGATAATTAGTTATAACCTTGTCCGAGAAGGATACCAAGTGGGAACCTTGTTCTAGACGGATAATTAGTAAGAACATTGACCGAGAAGGATAACTAGTGAGAACCTTGTTCTGAAAAGATAACTAGTGAAACCTTGTTCTAGAGGGATTATTAGTAATAACCTTGTTCTAGAGGGATACTTAGTAAGAATCTTGTCCGAGAGAGATCACTAGTGAGAATCTTGTTCTAGACGGGTAATTAGTAATAACCTTGTCCGAGAAGAATAACTAGTGAGAACCTTGTTCTGGAAGGATAACTAGTTAGAACCTTGTTCAAGAGGGATAATTAGTAAGAATCTTGTCCGAGAAAGATAACTAGTTAGAACCTTGTTCTAGACGGGTAATTTGTAATAACTTGTCCGAGAAGGATAACTAGTCGGAACCTTGTTCTGGAAGGATAACTAGCTAGAACCTTGTTCTAAAGGGATAATTAGTAAGAATCTTGTCCGAGAAAGATAACTGGTTAGAACCTTATTCTATACGGGTAATTTGTAATAACCTAGTCCGAGAAGGATAACTAGTTAGAACCTTGTTCTGGAAGGATAACTAGGTAGAACCATGTTCTAGAGGGATAATTAGTAAGAATCTTGGCCGAGAAAGATAACTAGTGTGAACCTTGTCCTAGATGGATAATTCGTTATAACCTTGTCCGAGAAGGATAACTAGTGAGAACATTATTCTAAAAGAATAACTACTAAGAACCTTGTTCTTGAGGGATAATTAGTAAGAATCTTGTCCGAGAAGGATAACAAGTGGGAACCTTGTTCTAGACGGATAATTAGTAAGAACATTGACCGAGAAGGATAACTAGTGAGAACTTTGTTCTGAAAAGATAACTAGTGAAAACCTTGTTCTAGAGGGATTATTAGTAATAACCTTGTTCTAGAGGGATACTTAGTCAGAATCTTGTCGGAGAGAGATCACTAGTGAGAATCTTGTTCTAGACGGATAATTAGTAATAACCTTGTCCGAGAAGAATAACTAGTGAGAACCTTGTTCTCGAAGGATAACTAGTTAGAACCTTGTTCAAGAGGGATAATTAGTAAGAATCTTGTCCGAGAAAGATAACTAGTTAGAACCTTGTTCTAGACGGGTAATTTGTAATAACTTTGTCGGGGAGGGATAACTAGTTAGAACATTATCTGGGAAGGAGAGTAGGGTAGGGCAAGAGTGTGGATGATAATTAGTAAGAATCTTGTCCGAGAAAGATAACTAGTTAGAACCTTATTCTATACGGGTAATTTGTAATAACCTAGTCCGAGAAGGATAACTAGTTAGAACCTTGTTCTGGAAGGATAACTAGGTAGAACCATGTTCTAGAGGGATAATTAGTAAGAATCTTGTCCGAGAAAGATAACTAGTGTGAACCTTGTCCTAGATGGATAATTCGTTATAACCTTGTCCGAGAAGGATAACTAGTGAGAACATTATTCTAAAAGAATAACTACTAAGAACCTTGTTCTTGAGGGATAATTAGTAAGAATCTTGTCCGAGAAGGATAACAAGTGGGAACCTTGTTCTAGACGGATAATTAGTAAGAACATTGACCGAGAAGGATAACTAGTGAGAACCCTGTTCTGAAAAGATAACTAGTGAAAACCTTGTTCTAGAGGGATTATTAGTAATAACCTTGTTCTAGAGGGATACTTAGTAAGAATCTTGTCCGAGAAAGATATCTAGTTAGAATCTTGTTCTAGACGGGTAATTTGTAATAACCTTGTTCGAGAAGGATAACTAGTGAGAACCTTGTTCTCGAAGGATAACTAGTTAGAACTTTGTTCTAGAGGGATAATTAGTAAGACTCTTGTCCGAGAAAGATAACTAGTGAGAACCTTGTTCTAGACGGGGAATTAGTAATAACCTTGTCCGAGAAGGATAACTAGTGAGAACCTTGTTCTGGAAGGATAACTAGTTAGAACCTTTTTCTAGAGGGATAATTAGTAAGAATCTTGTCCTAGAGGGATAACTAGTGAGAACCTTCTTCTAAAAGGATAACTAATCAGAACCCTGTTCTAGAGGGATAATTAGTAATAACCTTGTTCTAGAGGGATAATTAGTAAGAATCTTGTCCGAGAAAGATATATAGTTAGAACTTGATTCTAGACGGATAATTAGTTATAACCTTGTCCGAGAAGGATACCAAGTGGGAACCTTGTTCTAGACGGATAATTAGTAAGAACATTGACCGAGAAGGATAACTAGTGAGAACCTTGTTCTGAAAAGATAACTAGTGAAACCTTGTTCTAGAGGGATTATTAGTAATAACCTTGTTCTAGAGGGATACTTAGTAAGAATCTTGTCCGAGAGAGATCAGTAGTGAGAATCTTGTTCTAGACGGGTAATTAGTAATAACCTTGTCCGAGAAGAATAACTAGTGAGAACCTTGTTCTGGAAGGATAACTAGTTAGAACCTTGTTCAAGAGGGATAATTAGTAAGAATCTTGTCCGAGAAAGATAACTAGTTAGAACCTTGTTCTAGACGGGTAATTTGTAATAACTTGTCCGAGAAGGATAACTAGTCGGAACCTTGTTCTGGAAGGATAACTAGCTAGAACCTTGTTCTAAAGGGATAATTAGTAAGAATCTTGTCCGAGAAAGATAACTAGTTAGAACCTTATTCTATACGGGTAATTTGTAATAACCTAGTCCGAGAAGGATAACTAGTTAGAACCTTGTTCTGGAAGGATAACTAGGTAGAACCATGTTCTAGAGGGATAATTAGTAAGAATCTTGGCCGAGAAAGATAACTAGTGTGAACCTTGTCCTAGATGGATAATTCGTTATAACCTTGTCCGAGAAGGATAACTAGTGAGAACATTATTCTAAAAGAATAACTACTAAGAACCTTGTTCTTGAGGGATAATTAGTAAGAATCTTGTCCGAGAAGGATAACAAGTGGGAACCTTGTTCAGACGGATAATTAGTAAGAACATTGACCGAGAAGGATAACTAGTGAGAACCTTGTTCTGAAAAGATAACTAGTGAAAACCTTGTTCTAGAGGGATTATTAGTAATAACCTTGTTCTAGAGGGATACTTAGTAAGAATCTTGTCCGAGAAAGATAACTAGTTAGAATCTTGTTCTAGACGGGTAATTTGTAATAACCTTGTTCGAGAAGGATAACTAGTGAGAACCTTGTTCTGGAAGGATAACTAGTTAGAACCTTTTTCTAGAGGGATAATTAGTAAGAATCTTGTCCTAGAGGGATAACTAGTGAGAACCTTCTTCTAAAAGGATAACTAATCGTAACCACCGTTCTAGAGGGATAATTAGTAATAACCTTGTTCTAGAGGGATAATTAGTAAGAATCTTGTCTGAGAAAGATATATAGTTAGAACTTGATTCTAGACGGATAATTAGTTATAACCTTGTCCGAGAAGGATACCAAGTGGGAACCTTGTTCTAGACGGATAATTAGTAAGAACATTGACCGAGAAGGATAACTAGTGAGAACCTTGTTCTGAAAAGATAACTAGTGAAAACCTTGTTCTAGAGGGATTATTAGTAATAACCTTGTTCTAGAGGGATACTTAGTAAGAATCTTGTCCGAGAGAGATCAGTAGTGAGAATCTTGTTCTAGACGGGTAATTAGTAATAACCTTGTCCGAGAAGAATAACTAGTGAGAACCTTGTTCTGGAAGGATAACTAGTTAGAACCTTGTTCAAGAGGGATAATTAGTAAGAATCTTGTCCGAGAAAGATAACTAGTTAGAACCTTGTTCTAGACGGGTAATTTGTAATAACTTGTCCGAGAAGGATAACTAGTCGGAACCTTGTTCTGGAAGGATAACTAGCTAGAACCTTGTTCTAAAGGGATAATTAGTAAGAATCTTGTCCGAGAAAGATAACTAGTTAGAACCTTATTCTATACGGGTAATTTGTAATAACCTAGTCCGAGAAGGATAACTAGTTAGAACCTTGTTCTGGAAGGATAACTAGGTAGAACCATGTTCTATGTTGAGAGTACTCACAATGACCCAGAGTTTGCACGGATGATACAGGAGAAGAGTGACCCGGGATTTGCACGGTCACTAAACCCAGAATATGCACGAACACTAAACCCGGAGTCCACACAAATAGAACGGTTCGAGTCACGGGAGCATGACCCGGAATATGCACGAATACTAAACCCGGAATACGCACGAATAGAGCCATTAGATGAAGACGAGCTGGGTGAAGTAGTCAGCAAGCTAAAAGAGAGGGGGGGACCACGCTGAGAAAGAAAGGGACAGCTTGTCTCCAAGTGGTCCACACCACCTTATCCTTCTTTTTTGAATTCAGATATTTTTCTATAGGTTTTAACCTAGTTGCCTTTGTATCTTGCATATATATAGAGTGTATAGCCTTGTAAACATGTTTTTAAGCTAATAAGAAGAAAAACAGTTTTCAGCCTCTTGTGAGCTCTCCCAAAAACGCCCACACTTTATCTTTTTTATTCTTCAATTCTTGCCTCTATTCTCACAAATCTATACTCTATACTCATAAATCTACATGGTATCAGAGCAGTTCTAAAGATCTGAGTGGGTTTATTCTTGTGTTTTTGAAAAAAAAAAAATCTGTGTTTGTGTTCTTGAAAAATCTGGGTTTGTGTTCTTGAGAAATCTTGGTTTATTCTTGAAAGTGCAAACAATTCATGGAGATGCAAAAGCAAGCTGTTCTACCAGTTGTTCTCAAGGGGAATAACTACTTGTTGTGGTCAAGGACTGCAAAGACTGCCCTAAGGAGCCGAGGGCTATGGGGATATGTTGAAGATGGCATTGAGGCTGTGAAGAAGAGCCCAATGGTGGAAGGTGAGGATGCTGCTGCTAGAGCTGAGAAGGTGAAGAAATGGGACCAGGAGGACCAGCAAGTCTTAACCATGATTCAAGGCTCTTTAGATGCTTCTATCCTTGCTGGTTATTCCTATTGTGAAACTGCCAAGGAGTTGTGGGATACACTCAAGGGCGTGTATGGAGATGTTTCAAACATTTCTAGGATTTTTGAGGTGAAAAAGGCTTTGAATGATCTTCAGCAAGAGGGGAAGGCGTTCAATGATTTGTTTGGGGTCTTTAGAGGGTTGTGGGCAGAGTTGGAGATGCTTAGACCACCCACAAATGACCTTAAGGAACTGAATGAAAGGAGGGAGCAAGATCAAGTCTTTGGGTTGCTGCTTACTCTCAATGACTCTTATAAGGGTCTCATTCAACATATTTTGAGGTTTGACAAACTTCCAACTCTAAATGAAATTTGTCAACAAATTCAGAAGGAGGAAGGCTCAAGGAGCCTATTTCAACCATCTAGTGAGATGGCTCATGCTGTGTACAAACCGGCGCTTTATGGAGACAAGAAAGCACTAGTTTGTGAGCATTGTAAGATGAAAGGTCATAGCAAAGAAAAATGCTGGACTCTTCATCCACACTTGAAACCGGCTAGGCTGAGAGGAAATGGCCAAGGGAGCGGTCAAGGGCAAAGGGTGTTTGCTGGAACAGCTCTAGCTGAAGAGGGTAATGGGCTGGTTCGAAAATCTGATTTTGAAGCTTTGATCAAGAGCATTGCAAGGCTCACCGAATCAGGTAAGAGATGTTTTGTTTCTAAAATTCAGAACAAGGTTATTGTTGATTCGGGTGCTAGTCACCATATGATTAAGGATGGAACCTTATTAGCTAATGTTAGACCTCATGGTGGAATGGTTAAGGTAGCTAATGGTAGGGAGGTGCCTATAGAAGGAATTGGAGATTTTGAAGTGTTTAGGAAAAACACTAAAGCCTTATATGTTCCTGAATTCACTTCTAACTTATTATCTGTTCATAAGGCTACAAAGGACCTAGATTGCAAGGTTATTTTTGGGTCTGATTTGGTTCAGTTTCAGGACAATAAGACTGATAAGGTGTTTGGGGAAGGAGGAGTGAAGGATGGTCTTTATGTTTTGAATAAGAAGGTGGATGATGGAGAGAAGTTATATGCTCTTAGTGCGGTTGGTTCAAGCTCTTTATGGCACTCACGTTTGGGACATCCAAGTAGTAAGGTGCTCAGCATGGTCTTGCCCAACCTAGTTCAAGAGAATAAAGAGTGTGAAGCTTGTGTGTTAGGAAAACATTGTAGAAGTAGCTTTCCGGATTCAAGTACAATGTATGAGAAGTGTTTTGAGCTAGTCCATTCGGATGTGTGGACAGCTCCATGTGTTTCTAAGGATCAATATAAGTATTTTGTGTCATTCATTGATGAGAAGTCCAAGTATACATGGGTGACACTAATGGGTTCCAAAGATCAAGTGTTTGAATCATTCACCAAATTCTACAACTATGTGAAAACACAATTTGGAGCAAGAGTTAAGATCCTTAGAAGTGACAATGGAGGAGAATACACAAGCAATCAGTTCAAGAAGTTTGTGGATGATAAGGGGATAGTTCATCAAACTTCTTGCCCATACACACCTCAGCAAAATGGAGTCTCGGAAAGGAAGAATAGACATGTGCTAGAGGTGGCTAGAAGTATGATGTTTGAGAGAGGAGTTCCTAAGAGATTTTGGGGAGATGCGGTGATGGTAGCTTGTTATGTGATCAATAGGCTCCCAACACCAAATCTGGAAAACAAGTCTCCTTATGAGGTCTTGAATGGTATTAAACCAAGCATTGATCATCTCCGAGTCTTTGGATGCAGGTGCTACGTGTTTATTCCCGAAGCTCAAAGGAATAAGCTGGAACCTAAGAGCATTAAGTGCGTGTTTGTTGGATACTCAAGCACTCAAAAGGGCTACAAGTGTTATGATCCAGAGACAAAACACATATATGTATCAAGAGAAGTCCGGTTTGATGAAGAAGTGGGTTATTTCACCGAGAAGAAGTGGGGAGACTTAGAAGAGATTGTTAGCACTAGAGCGGATATGGAATCAATACTGAGAAGTATATCACCTAGGGAAGAAGGGGATGAAGAAGGAGCGAGTCAAATCATAATTGAGGAGGAAATGGATTCGGTTAGTCATCAATCCGAAGAAAGTAGCTCTTCATTGGAATCTGAGGAAGAAAAAGAAGCCTCGGTCCCTCAAAGTGAAGAGAATGTTTCTCAAGACCACGAAGCTGAGGTGGAGAATGTGGAGACTCACGTGCAAGAACCTGTTCTAAGAAGAAGCACAAGACTCAAGTTTGGTCCAGAAAATTGGAAAAATACAAGGGTGTATTTTAATGGTCTAGCAACAGCTCAAGCTGATACTAAGCAAGTAGTGTCCTCTACATTGAGTGGGGATTGTTCTGAGTGTACGGCGGGCTTAGATCCTGTTCCTATAGGCAACAGCACTCCTCCCTCACTAAGTAGTTCGGACATTACTCAAAAGGAAGAAACAAGTGTTGCAGCCAGAAGATATCCAATTGAGGAGTATTGCTCATTAGCTTACTTCCCTAAGGAGCACCAAGCATATCTGAGCAAGATTGATATAAATAAGGTCCCAACACTCTATCAAGAAACCTGGAAGGGTAAGACATGGGTGCAGGCTATGAGGAAGAAATTGGGTCTTTGGAGAAGAATAATACATGGGATTTGACTGAACTTCCAAGAGGGAAGAAGCTGGTGGGATGTAGGTGGGTTTACACCATCAAGTATAAGAGCAATGGTGAAGTGGAGAGGTACAAAGCTAGACTAGTGGCAAAAGGATACACACAAGTCTATGGAGAAGACTATACTGAAACATTTGCACCGGTGGCTAAATTGCATTCAATTAGAGCTCTTCTATCCGTTGCCATTAATCTATCATGGGGACTATGGCAAATGGATGTGAAGAATGCTTTCTTACATGGTGATCTGGAAGAAGAAGTCTTCATGGCTTGTCCTCAAGGATATGGTACACAAGAAGGAGAAGTGTGTAAGTTGAGGAAAGCCATCTACGGATTGAAACAATCACCGAGGGCATGGTACCAAAGATTGAGTGGTTGTTTGATGGATAAGGGATTTACAAAATCTGAGGCTGATCATACTCTATTCACTAAGAAGAATCAAGGAGGCATAGTGGTGGTATTGATCTATGTGGATGATATCATCATCACTGGAAGTGATGTTGAAGGGATTAGTGAAACTAAGGGGATTTTGAAGTCTTCGTTTGATATTAAAGATTTGGGAGAGTTGAAGTATTTTCTGGGCATTGAGATGATTAGGGAGACCAATGGGATGTTCATATCACAAAGGAAGTATGTGATTGATTTACTAAAAGAAACTGGAAAGCTGGGATCAAAACCAGCAAGAACACCCATTGAAGAAGGTTATCAAGATGTGATTAAGGGGGAGATATGGCCAGATGTGAAACAATATCAGAGGTTGGTTGGGAAGTTGATTTATCTAACGATTACTAGACCGGATATTTGTTTTGCAGTCAATAGAGTGAGCCAACATATGCAAGCTCCCAAAACACACCATTGGAATATGGTGGAGAGGATACTCCGATATCTTAAAGGGGATCCAGGAAAGGGAATATGGTTAAAGTGCAATGGGAAAACTGAATTGGAAGCTTATTGTGATGCTGACTGGGCTGGAGATAAAGAAGATAGAAAATCAACAACCGGATATTGCACATTCTTGGGAGGTAATCTAGTGACATGGAGAAGCAAAAAACAGAAAGTTATCGCTCTATCTAGTGCTGAAGCTGAGTATAGAGCAATGAAAGAGGTCACTAAAGAGATGATATGGCTAAAGGCTCTTCTTAAGGATGTGGGGATTAGTGATGATAAACCGATGAGCTTATATTGTGATAATCAAGCTGCGATCCATATAGCCTCTAATCCGGTATTCCATGAGCGAACAAAGCATATAGAAGTGGATTGTCACTTTGTTCGAGGAAAGATTCAAGAAGGGTTGATTGAGACCAAGTTTGTGAAGAGTGGAGATCAGATGGCGGATATATTCACTAAGGCTACTCCGTTGCGTGTTTGTGAGTACATCCATGACAAGATTAGCCTATGGAGTCCTCACCGGCCAACCTTGAGGGGGAGTGTTGAGAGTACTCACAATGACCCAGAGTTTGCACGGATGATACAGGAGAAGAGTGACCCGGGATTTGCACGGTCACTAAACCCAGAATATGCACGAACACTAAACCCGGAGTCCACACAAATAGAACGGTTCGAGTCACGGGAGCATGACCCGGAATATGCACGAATACTAAACCCGGAATACGCACGAATAGAGCCATTAGATGAAGACGAGCTGGGTGAAGTAGTCAGCAAGCTAAAAGAGAGGGGGGGACCACGCTGAGAAAGAAAGGGACAGCTTTTCTCCAAGTGGTCCACACCACCTTATCCTTCTTTTTTGAATTCAGATATTTTTCTATAGGTTTTAACCTAGTTGCCTTTGTATCTTGCATATATATAGAGTGTATAGCCTTGTAAACATGTTTTTTAAGCTAATAAGAAGAAAAACAGTTTTCAGCCTCTTGTGAGCTCTCCCAAAAACGCCCACACTTTATCTTTTTTATTCTTCAATTATTGCCTCTATTCTCACAAATCTATACTCTATACTCATAAATCTACATTCTAGAGGGATAATTAGTAAGAATCTTGGCCGAGAAAGATAACTAGTGTGAACCTTGTCCTAGATGGATAATTCGTTATAACCTTGTCCGAGAAGGATAACTAGTGAGAACATTATTCTAAAAGAATAACTACTAAGAACCTTGTTCTTGAGGGATAATTAGTAAGAATCTTGTCCGAGAAGGATAACAAGTGGGAACCTTGTTCTAGACGGATAATTAGTAAGAACATTGACCGAGAAGGATAACTAGTGAGAACTTTGTTCTGAAAAGATAACTAGTGAAAACCTTGTTCTAGAGGGATTATTAGTAATAACCTTGTTCTAGAGGGATACTTAGTCAGAATCTTGTCGGAGAGAGATCACTAGTGAGAATCTTGTTCTAGACGGATAATTAGTAATAACCTTGTCCGAGAAGAATAACTAGTGAGAACCTTGTTCTCGAAGGATAACTAGTTAGAACCTTGTTCAAGAGGGATAATTAGTAAGAATCTTGTCCGAGAAAGATAACTAGTTAGAACCTTGTTCTAGACGGGTAATTTGTAATAACTTGTCCGAGAAGGATAACTAGTCAGAACCTTGTTCTGGAAGGATAACTAGCTAGAACCTTGTTCTAGAGGGATAATTAGTAAGAATCTTGTCCGAGAAAGATAACTAGTTAGAACCTTATTCTATACGGGTAATTTGTAATAACCTAGTCCGAGAAGGATAACTAGTTAGAACCTTGTTCTGGAAGGATAACTAGGTAGAACCATGTTCTAGAGGGATAATTAGTAAGAATCTTGTCCGAGAAAGATAACTAGTGTGAACCTTGTCCTAGATGGATAATTCGTTATAACCTTGTCCGAGAAGGATAACTAGTGAGAACATTATTCTAAAAGAATAACTACTAAGAACCTTGTTCTTGAGGGATAATTAGTAAGAATCTTGTCCGAGAAGGATAACAAGTGGGAACCTTGTTCTAGACGGATAATTAGTAAGAACATTGACCGAGAAGGATAACTAGTGAGAACCCTGTTCTGAAAAGATAACTAGTGAAAACCTTGTTCTAGAGGGATTATTAGTAATAACCTTGTTCTAGAGGGATACTTAGTAAGAATCTTGTCCGAGAAAGATAACTAGTTAGAATCTTGTTCTAGACGGGTAATTTGTAATAACCTTGTTCGAGAAGGATAACTAGTGAGAACCTTGTTCTCGAAGGATAACTAGTGAGAACCTTGTTCTCGAAGGATAACTAGTGAGAACCTTTTTCTCGAAGGATAACTAGTTAGAACTTTGTTCTAGAGGGATAATTAGTAAGACTCTTGTCCGAGAAAGATAACTAGTGAGAACCTTGTTCTAGACGGGGAATTAGTAATAACCTTGTCCGAGAAGGATAACTAGTGAGAACCTTGTTCTGGAAGGATAACTAGTTAGAACCTTTTTCTAGAGGGATAATTAGTAAGAATCTTGTCCTAGAGGGATAACTAGTGAGAACCTTCTTCTAAAAGGATAACTAATCAGAACCCTGTTCTAGAGGGATAATTAGTAATAACCTTGTTCTAGAGGGATAATTAGTAAGAATCTTGTCCGAAAAAGATATATAGTTAGAACTTGATTCTAGACGGATAATTAGTTATAACCTTGTCCGAGAAGGATACCAAGTGGGAACCTTGTTCTAGACGGATAATTAGTAAGAACATTGACCGAGAAGGATAACTAGTGAGAACCTTGTTCTGAAAAGATAACTAGTGAAACCTTGTTCTAGAGGGATTATTAGTAATAACCTTGTTCTAGAGGATACTTAGTAAGAATCTTGTCCGAGAGATCAGTAGTGAGAATCTTGTTCTAGACGGGTAATTAGTAATAACCTTGTCCGAGAAGAATAACTAGTGAGAACCTTGTTCTGGAAGGATAACTAGTTAGAACCTTGTTCAAGAGGGATAATTAGTAAGAATCTTGTCCGAGAAAGATAACTAGTTAGAACCTTGTTCTAGACGGGTAATTTGTAATAACTTGTCCGAGAAGGATAACTAGTCGGAACCTTGTTCTGGAAGGATAAATAGCTAGAACCTTGTTCTAAAGGGATAATTAGTAAGAATCTTGTCCGAGAAAGATAACTAGTTAGAACCTTATTCTATACGGGTAATTTGTAATAACCTAGTCCGAGAAGGATAACTAGTTAGAACCTTGTTCTGGAAGGATAACTAGGTAGAACCATGTTCTAGAGGGATAATTAGTAAGAATCTTGGCCGAGAAAGATAACTAGTGTGAACCTTGTCCTAGATGGATAATTCGTTATAACCTTGTCCGAGAAGGATAACTAGTGAGAACATTATTCTAAAAGAATAACTACTAAGAACCTTGTTCTTGAGGGATAATTAGTAAGAATCTTGTCCGAGAAGGATAACAAGTGGGAACCTTGTTCAGACGGATAATTAGTAAGAACATTGACCGAGAAGGATAACTAGTGAGAACCTTGTTCTGAAAAGATAACTAGTGAAAACCTTGTTCTAGAGGGATTATTAGTAATAACCTTGTTCTAGAGGGATACTTAGTAAGAATCTTGTCCGAGAAAGATAACTAGTTAGAATCTTGTTCTAGACGGGTAATTTGTAATAACCTTGTTCGAGAAGGATAACTAGTGAGAACCTTGTTCTGGAAGGATAACTAGTTAGAACCTTTTTCTAGAGGGATAATTAGTAAGAATCTTGTCCTAGAGGGATAACTAGTGAGAACCTTCTTCTAAAAGGATAACTAATCAGAACCCTGTTCTAGAGGGATAATTAGTAATAACCTTGTTCTAGAGGGATAATTAGTAAGAATCTTGTCTGAGAAAGATATATAGTTAGAACTTGATTCTAGACGGATAATTAGTTATAACCTTGTCCGAGAAGGATACCAAGTGGGAACCTTGTTCTAGACGGATAATTAGTAAGAACATTGACCGAGAAGGATAACTAGTGAGAACCTTGTTCTGAAAAGATAACTAGTGAAAACCTTGTTCTAGAGGGATTATTAGTAATAACCTTGTTCTAGAGGGATACTTAGTAAGAATCTTGTCCGAGAGAGATCAGTAGTGAGAATCTTGTTCTAGACGGGTAATTAGTAATAACCTTGTCCGAGAAGAATAACTAGTGAGAACCTTGTTCTGGAAGGATAACTAGTTAGAACCTTGTTCAAGAGGGATAATTAGTAAGAATCTTGTCCGAGAAAGATAACTAGTTAGAACCTTGTTCTAGACGGGTAATTTGTAATAACTTGTCCGAGAAGGATAACTAGTCGGAACCTTGTTCTGGAAGGATAACTAGCTAGAACCTTGTTCTAAAGGGATAATTAGTAAGAATCTTGTCCGAGAAAGATAACTAGTTAGAACCTTATTCTATACGGGTAATTTGTAATAACCTAGTCCGAGAAGGATAACTAGTTAGAACCTTGTTCTGGAAGGATAACTAGGTAGAACCATGTTCTAGAGGGATAATTAGTAAGAATCTTGGCCGAGAAAGATAACTAGTGTGAACCTTGTCCTAGATGGATAATTCGTTATAACCTTGTCCGAGAAGGATAACTAGTGAGAACATTATTCTAAAAGAATAACTACTAAGAACCTTGTTCTTGAGGGATAATTAGTAAGAATCTTGTCCGAGAAGGATAACAAGTGGGAACCTTGTTCTAGACGGATAATTAGTAAGAACATTGACCGAGAAGGATAACTAGTGAGAACCTTGTTCTGAAAAAGATAACTAGTGAAAACCTTGTTCTAGAGGGATTATTAGTAATAACCTTGTTCTAGAGGGATACTTAGTAAGAATCTTGTCCGAGAAAGATAACTAGTTAGAATCTTGTTCTAGACGGGTAATTTGTAATAACCTTGTTCGAGAAGGATAACTAGTGAGAACCTTGTTCTGGAAGGATAACTAGTTAGAACCTTTTTCTAGAGGGATAATTAGTAAGAATCTTGTCTAGAGGGATAACTAGTGAGAACCTTCTTCTAAAAGGATAACTAATCAGAACCTGTTCTAGAGGGATAATTAGTAATAACCTTGTTCTAGAGGGATAATTAGTAAGAATCTTGTCTGAGAAAGATATATAGTTAGAACTTGATTCTAGACGGATAATTAGTTATAACCTTGTCCGAGAAGGATACCAAGTGGGAACCTTGTTACAGACGGATAATTAGTAAGAACATTGACCGAGAAGGATAACTAGTGAGAACCTTGTTCTGAAAAGATAACTAGTGAAAACCTTGTTCTAGAGGGATTATTAGTAATAACCTTGTTCTAGAGGGATACTTAGTAAGAATCTTGTCCGAGAGATCAGTAGTGAGAATCTTGTTCTAGACGGGTAATTAGTAATAACCTTGTCCGAGAAGAATAACTAGTGAGAACCTTGTTCTGGAAGGATAACTAGTTAGAACCTTGTTCAAGAGGGATAATTAGTAAGAATCTTGTCCGAGAAAGATAACTAGTTAGAACCTTGTTCTAGACGGGTAATTTGTAATAACTTGTCCGAGAAGGATAACTAGTCGGAACCTTGTTCTGGAAGGATAACTAGCTAGAACCTTGTTCTAAAGGGATAATTAGTAAGAATCTTGTCCGAGAAAGATAACTAGTTAGAACCTTATTCTATACGGGTAATTTGTAATAACCTAGTCCGAGAAGGATAACTAGTTAGAACCTTGTTCTGGAAGGATAACTAGGTAGAACCATGTTCTAGAGGGATAATTAGTAAGAATCTTGGCCGAGAAAGATAACTAGTGTGAACCTTGTCCTAGATGGATAATTCGTTATAACCTTGTCCGAGAAGGATAACTAGTGAGAACATTATTCTAAAAGAATAACTACTAAGAACCTTGTTCTTGAGGGATAATTAGTAAGAATCTTGTCCGAGAAGGATAACAAGTGGGAACCTTGTTCTAGACGGATAATTAGTAAGAACATTGACCGAGAAGGATAACTAGTGAGAACCCTGTTCTGAAAAGATAACTAGTGAAAACCTTGTTCTAGAGGGATTATTAGTAATAACCTTGTTCTAGAGGGATACTTAGTAAGAATCTTGTCCGAGAAAGATAACTAGTTAGAATCTTGTTCTAGACGGGTAATTTGTAATAACCTTGTTCGAGAAGGATAACTAGTGAGAACCTTGTTCTCGAAGGATAACTAGTTAGAACTTTGTTCTAGAGGGATAATTAGTAAGACTCTTGTCCGAGAAAGATAACTAGTGAGAACCTTATTCTAGACGGGGAATTAGTAATAACCTTGTCCGAGAAGGATAACTAGTGAGAACCTTGTTCTGGAAGGATAACTAGTTAGAACCTTTTCTAGAGGGATAATTAGTAAGAATCTTGTCCTAGAGGGATAACTAGTGAGAACCTTCTTCTAAAAGGATAACTAATCAGAACCCTGTTCTAGAGGGATAATTAGTAATAACCTTGTTCTAGAGGGATAATTAGTAAGAATCTTGTCCGAGAAAGATATATAGTTAGAACTTGATTCTAGACGGATAATTAGTTATAACCTTGTCCGAGAGGGATACCAAGTGGGAACCTTGTTCTAGACGGATAATTAGTAAGAACATTGACCGAGAAGGATAACTAGTGAGAACCTTGTTCTGAAAAGATAACTAGTGAAACCTTGTTCTAGAGGGATTATTAGTAATAACCTTGTTCTAGAGGGATACTTAGTAAGAATCTTGTCCGAGAGAGATCAGTAGTGAGAATCTTGTTCTAGACGGGTAATTAGTAATAACCTTGTCCGAGAAGAATAACTAGTGAGAACCTTGTTCTGGAAGGATAACTAGTTAGAACCTTGTTCAAGAGGGATAATTAGTAAGAATCTTGTCCGAGAAAGATAACTAGTTAGAACCTTGTTCTAGACGGGTAATTTGTAATAACTTGTCCGAGAAGGATAACTAGTCGGAACCTTGTTCTGGAAGGATAACTAGCTAGAACCTTGTTCTAAAGGGATAATTAGTAAGAATCTTGTCCGAGAAAGATAACTAGTTAGAACCTTATTCTATACGGGTAATTTGTAATAACCTAGTCCGAGAAGGATAACTAGTTAGAACCTTGTTCTGGAAGGATAACTAGGTAGAACCATGTTCTAGAGGGATAATTAGTAAGAATCTTGGCCGAGAAAGATAACTAGTGTGAACCTTGTCCTAGATGGATAATTCGTTATAACCTTGTCCGAGAAGGATAACTAGTGAGAACATTATTCTAAAAGAATAACTACTAAGAACCTTGTTCTTGAGGGATAATTAGTAAGAATCTTGTCCGAGAAGGATAACAAGTGGGAACCTTGTTCAGACGGATAATTAGTAAGAACATTGACCGAGAAGGATAACTAGTGAGAACCTTGTTCTGAAAAGATAACTAGTGAAAACCTTGTTCTAGAGGGATTATTAGTAATAACCTTGTTCTAGAGGGATAATTAGTAAGAATCTTGTCCGAGAAAGATAACTAGTTAGAACCTTGTTCTAGACGGGTAATTAGTAATAACCTTGTCCGAGAAGGATAACTAGTGAGAACCTTGTTCTGGAAGGATAACTAGTTAGAACCTTGTTCTAGAGGGATAATTAGTAAGAATCTTGTCCGAGAAAGATAACTAGTGAGAACCTTGTTCTAGACAGGTAATTAGTAATAACCTTGTCCGAGAAGGATAACTAGTGAGAACCTTGTTCTGGAAGGATAACTAGTTAGAACCTTGTTCTAGAGGGATAATTAGTAAGAATCTTGTCCGAGAAAGATAACTAGTTAGAACCTTATTCTATACGGGTAATTTGTAATAACCTAGTCCGAGAAGGATAACTAGTTAGAACCTTGTTCTGGAAGGATAACTAGGTAGAACCATGTTCTAGAGGGATAATTAGTAAGAATCTTGTCCGAGAAAGATAACTAGTGTGAACCTTGTCCTAGATGGATAATTCGTTATAACCTTGTCCGAGAAGGATAACTAGTGAGAACATTATTCTAAAAGAATAACTACTAAGAACCTTGTTCTTGAGGGATAATTAGTAAGAATCTTGTCCGAGAAGGATAACAAGTGGGAACCTTGTTCTAGACGGATAATTAGTAAGAACATTGACCGAGAAGGATAACTAGTGAGAACCTTGTTCTGAAAAGATAACTAGTGAAAACCTTGTTCTAGAGGGATTATTAGTAATAACCTTGTTCTAGAGGGATACTTAGTAAGAATCTTGTCCGAGAAAGATAACTAGTTAGAATCTTGTTCTAGACGGGTAATTTGTAATAACCTTGTTCGAGAAGGATAACTAGTGAGAACCTTGTTCTGGAAGGATAACTAGTTAGAACCTTTTTCTAGAGGGATAATTAGTAAGAATCTTGTCCTAGAGGGATAACTAGTGAGAACCTTCTTCTAAAAGGATAACTAGTAATAACCCTGTTCTAGAGGGATAATTAGTAATAACCTTGTTCTAGAGGGATAATTAGTAAGAATCTTGTCTGAGAAAGATATATAGTTAGAACTTGATTCTAGACGGATAATTAGTTATAACCTTGTCCGAGAAGGATACCAAGTGGGAACCTTGTTCTAGACGGATAATTAGTAAGAACATTGACCGAGAAGGATAACTAGTGAGAACCTTGTTCTGAAAAGATAACTAGTGAAAACCTTGTTCTAGAGGGATTATTAGTAATAACCTTGTTCTAGAGGGATACTTAGTAAGAATCTTGTCCGAGAGAGATCAGTAGTGAGAATCTTGTTCTAGACGGGTAATTAGTAATAACCTTGTCCGAGAAGAATAACTAGTGAGAACCTTGTTCTGGAAGGATAACTAGTTAGAACCTTGTTCAAGAGGGATAATTAGTAAGAATCTTGTCCGAGAAAGATAACTAGTTAGAACCTTGTTCTAGACGGGTAATTTGTAATAACTTGTCCGAGAAGGATAACTAGTCGGAACCTTGTTCTTGAAGGAATACTAGCTAGGACCTTGTTCTAAAGGGATAATTAGTAAGAATCTGGGCCGAGAAAGATAACTAGTTAGAACCTTATTCTATACGGGTAATTTGTAATAACCTAGTCCGAGAAGGATAACTAGTTAAAACCTTGTTCTGGAAGGATAACTAGGTAGAACCATGTTCTAGAGGGATAATTAGTAAGAATCTTGGCCGAGAAAGATAACTAGTGTGAACCTTGTCCTAGATGGATAATTCGTTATAACCTTGTCCGAGAAGGATAACTAGTGAGAACATTATTCTAAAAGAATAACTACTAAGAACCTTGTTCTTGAGGGATAATTAGTAAGAATCTTGTCCGAGAAGGATAACAAGTGGGAACCTTGTTCTGCACGGATAATTAGTAAGAACATTGACCGAGAAGGATAACTAGTGAGAACCCTGTTCTGAAAAGATAACTAGTGAAAACCTTGTTCTAGAGGGATTATTAGTAATAACCTTGTTCTAGAGGGATACTTAGTAAGAATCTTGTCCGAGAAAGATAACTAGTTAGAATCTTGTTCTAGACGGGTAATTTGTAATAACCTTGTTCGAGAAGGATAACTAGTGAGAACCTTGTTCTCGAAGGATAACTAGTTAGAACTTTGTTCTAGAGGGATAATTAGTAAGACTCTTGTCCGAGAAAGATAACTAGTGAGAACCTTATTCTAGACGGGGAATTAGTAATAACCTTGTCCGAGAAGGATAACTAGTGAGAACCTTGTTCTGGAAGGATAACTAGTTAGAACCTTTTTCTAGAGGGATAATTAGTAAGAATCTTGTCCTAGAGGGATAACTAGTGAGAACCTTCTTCTAAAAGGATAACTAATCAGAACCCTGTTCTAGAGGGATAATTAGTAATAACCTTGTTCTAGAGGGATAATTAGTAAGAATCTTGTCCGAGAAAGATATATAGTTAGAACTTGATTCTAGACGGATAATTAGTTATAACCTTGTCCGAGAAGGATACCAAGTGGGAACCTTGTTCTAGACGGATAATTAGTAAGAACATTGACCGAGAAGGATAACTAGTGAGAACCTTGTTCTGAAAAGATAACTAGTGAAACCTTGTTCTAGAGGGATTATTAGTAATAACCTTGTTCTAGAGGGATACTTGGTACGAATCTTGTCCGAGAGAGATCAGTAGTGAGAATCTTGTTCTAGACGGGTAATTAGTAATAACCTTGTCCGAGAAGAATAACTAGTGAGAACCTTGTTCTGGAAGGATAACTAGTTAGAACCTTGTTCAAGAGGGATAATTAGTAAGAATCTTGTCCGAGAAAGATAACTAGTTAGAACCTTGTTCTAGACGGGTAATTTGTAATAACTTGTCCGAGAAGGATAACTAGTCGGAACCTTGTTCTGGAAGGATAACTAGCTAGAACCTTGTTCTAAAGGGATAATTAGTAAGAATCTTGTCCGAGAAAGATAACTAGTTAGAACCTTATTCTATACGGGTAATTTGTAATAACCTAGTCCGAGAAGGATAACTAGTTAGAACCTTGTTCTGGAAGGATAACTAGGTAGAACCATGTTCTAGAGGGATAATTAGTAAGAATCTTGGCCGAGAAAGATAACTAGTGTGAACCTTGTCCTAGATGGATAATTCGTTATAACCTTGTCCGAGAAGGATAACTAGTGAGAACATTATTCTAAAAGAATAACTACTAAGAACCTTGTTCTTGAGGGATAATTAGTAAGAATCTTGTCCGAGAAGGATAACAAGTGGGAACCTTGTTCAGACGGATAATTAGTAAGAACATTGACCGAGAAGGATAACTAGTGAGAACCTTGTTCTGAAAAGATAACTAGTGAAAACCTTGTTCTAGGGGGATTATTAGTAATAACCTTGTTCTAGAGGGATACTTAGTAAGAATCTTGTCCGAGAAAGATAACTAGTTAGAATCTTGTTCTAGACGGGTAATTTGTAATAACCTTGTTCGAGAAGGATAACTAGTGAGAACCTTGTTCTGGAAGCATAACTAGTTAGAACCTTTTTCTAGAGGGATAATTAGTAAGAATCTTGTCCTAGAGGGATAACTAGTGAGAACCTTCTTCTAAAAGGATAACTAATCAGAACCCTGTTCTAGAGGGATAATTAGTAATAACCTTGTTCTAGAGGGATAATTAGTAAGAATCTTGTCTGAGAAAGATATATAGTTAGAACTTGATTCTAGACGGATAATTAGTTATAACCTTGTCCGAGAAGGATACCAAGTGGGAACCTTGTTCTAGACGGATAATTAGTAAGAACATTGACCGAGAAGGATAACTAGTGAGAACCTTGTTCTGAAAAGATAACTAGTGAAAACCTTGTTCTAGAGGGATTATTAGTAATAACCTTGTTCTAGAGGGATACTTAGTAAGAATCTTGTCCGAGAGAGATCAGTAGTGAGAATCTTGTTCTAGACGGGTAATTAGTAATAACCTTGTCCGAGAAGAATAACTAGTGAGAACCTTGTTCTGGAAGGATAACTAGTTAGAACCTTGTTCAAGAGGGATAATTAGTAAGAATCTTGTCCGAGAAAGATAACTAGTTAGAACCTTGTTCTAGACGGGTAATTTGTAATAACTTGTCCGAGAAGGATAACTAGTCGGAACCTTGTTCTGGAAGGATAACTAGCTAGAACCTTGTTCTAGAGGGATAATTAGTAAGAATCTTGTCCGAGAAAGATAACTAGTTAGAACCTTATTCTATACGGGTAATTTGTAATAACCTAGTCCGAGAAGGATAACTAGTTAGAACCTTGTTCTGGAAGGATAACTAGGTAGAACCATGTTCTAGAGGGATAATTAGTAAGAATCTTGGCCGAGAAAGATAACTAGTGTGAACCTTGTCCTAGATGGATAATTCGTTATAACCTTGTCCGAGAAGGATAACTAGTGAGAACATTATTCTAAAAGAATAACTACTAAGAACCTTGTTCTTGAGGGATAATTAGTAAGAATCTTGTCCGAGAAGGATAACAAGTGGGAACCTTGTTCTAGACGGATAATTAGTAAGAACATTGACCGAGAAGGATAACTAGTGAGAACCTTGTTCTGAAAAGATAACTAGTGAAAACCTTGTTCTAGAGGGATTATTAGTAATAACCTTGTTCTAGAGGGATACTTAGTAAGAATCTTGTCCGAGAAAGATAACTAGTTAGAATCTTGTTCTAGACGGGTAATTTGTAATAACCTTGTTCGAGAAGGATAACTAGTGAGAACCTTGTTCTCGAAGGATAACTAGTTAGAACCTTGTTCTAGAGGGATAATTAGTAAGAATCTTGTCCGAGAAAGATAACTAGTGAGAACCTTGTTCTAGACGGGGAATTAGTAATAACCTTGTCCGAGAAGGATAACTAGTGAGAACTGTTGAGAGTACTCACAATGACCCAGAGTTTGCACGGATGATACAAGAGAAGAGTGACCCGGGATTTGCACGGTCACTAAACCCAGAATATGCACGAACACTAAACCCGGAGTCCACACAAATAGAACGGTTGGAGTCACGGAATCATGACCCGGAATATGCACGAATACTAAACCCGGAATACGCACGAATAGAGGCATTAGATGAAGACGAGCTGGGTGAAGTAGTCAGCAAGCTAAAAGAGAGGGGGGGACCACGCTGAGAAAGAAAGGGACAGCTTGTCTCCAAGTGGTCCACACCACCTTATCCTTTTTTTTTAAATTCAGATATTTTTCTATAGGTTTTAACCTAGTTGCCTTTGTATCTTGCATATATATAGAGTGTATAGCCTTGTAAACATGTTTTTAAGCTAATAAGAAAAAAAAACAGTTTTCAGCCTCTTGTGAGCTCTCCCAAAAACGCCCACACTTTATCTTTTTTTATTCTTCAATTCTTGCTTCTATTCTCACAAATCTATACTCTATACTCATAAATCTACATGGTATCAGAGCAGTTCTAAAGATCTGAGTGGGTTTATTCTTGTGTTTTTGAAAAAAAAAAAATCTGGGTTTGTGTTCTTGAAAAATCTGGGTTTGTGTTCTTTAGAAATCATGGTTTATTCTTGAAAGTGCAAACAATTCATGGAGATGCAAAAGCAAGCTGTTCTACCAGTTGTTCTCAAGGGGAATAACTACTTGTTGTGGTCAAGGACTGCAAAGACTGCCCTAAGGAGCCGAGGGCTATGGGGATATGTTGAAGATGGCATTGAGGCTGTGAAGAAGAGCCCAATGGTGGAAGGTGAGGATGTTGCTGCTAGAGCTGAGAAGGTGAAGAAATGGGACCAGGAGGACCAGCAAGTCTTAACCATGATTCAAGGCTCTTTAGATGCTTCTATCCTTGCTGGTTATTCCTATTGTGAAACTGCCAAGGAGTTGTGGGATACACTCAAGGGCGTGTATGGAGATGTTTCAAACATTTCTAGGATTTTTGAGGTGAAAAAGGCTTTGAATGATCTTCAGCAAGAGGGGAAGGCGTTCAATGATTTGTTTGGGGTCTTTAGAGGGTTGTGGGCAGAGTTGCAGATGCTTAGACCACCCACAAATGACCTTAAGGAACTGAATGAAAGGAGGGAGCAAGATCAAGTCTTTGGGTTGCTGCTTACTCTCAATGACTCTTATAAGGGTCTCATTCAACATATTTTGAGGTTTGACAAACTTCCAACTCTAAATGAAATTTGTCAACAAATTCAGAAGGAGGAAGGCTCAAGGAGCCTATTTCAACCATCTAGTGAGATGGCTCATGCTGTGTACAAACCGGCGCTTTATGGAGACAAGAAAGCACTAGTTTGTGAGCATTGTAAGATGAAAGGTCATAGCAAAGAAAAATGCTGGACTCTTCATCCACACTTGAAACCAGCTAGGCTGAGAGGAAATGGCCAAGGGGGCGGTCAAGGGCAAAGGGTGTTTGCTGGAACAGCTCTAGCTGAAGAGGGTAATGGGCTGGTTCGAAAATCTGATTTTGAAGCTTTGATCAAGAGCATTGCAAGGCTCACCGAATCAGGTAAGAGATGTTTTGTTTCTAAAATTCAGAACAAGGTTATTGTTGATTCGGGTGCTAGTCACCATATGATTAAGGATGGAACCTTATTAGCTAATGTTAGACCTCATGGTGGAATGGTTAAGGTAGCTAATGGTAGGGAGGTGCCTATAGAAGGAATTGGAGATTTTGAAGTGTTTAGGAAAAACACTAAAGCCTTATATGTTCCTGAATTCACTTCTAACTTATTATCGGTTCATAAGGCTACAAAGGACCTAGATTGCAAGGTTATTTTAGGGTCTGATTTGGTTCAGTTTCAGGACAATAAGACTGATAAGGTGTTTGGGGAAGGAGGAGTGAAGGATGGTCTTTATGTTTTGAATAAGAAGGTGGATGATGGAGAGAAGTCATATGCTCTTAGTGCGGTTGGTTCAAGCTCTTTATGGCACTCACGTTTGGGACATCCAAGTAGTAAGGTGCTCAGCATGGTCTTGCCCAACCTAGTTCAAGAGAATAAAGAGTGTGAAGCTTGTGTGTTAGGAAAACATTGTAGAAGTAGCTTTCCTGATTCAAGTACAATGTATGAGAAGTGTTTTGAGCTAGTCCATTCGGATGTGTGGACAGCTCCATGTGTTTCTAAGGATCAATATAAGTATTTTGTGTCATTCATTGATGAGAAGTCCAAGTATACATGGGTGACACTAATGGGTTCCAAAGATCAAGTGTTTGAATCATTCACCAAATTCTACAACTATGTGGAAACACAATTTGGAGCAAGAGTTAAGATCCTTAGAAGTGACAATGGAGGAGAATACACAAGCAATCAGTTCAAGAAGTTTGTGGATGATAAGGGGATAGTTCATCAAACTTCTTGCCCATACACACCTCAGCAAAATGGAGTCTCAGAAAGGAAGAATAGACATGTGCTAGAGGTGGCTAGAAGTATGATGTTTGAGAGAGGAGTTCCTAAGAGATTTTGGGGAGATGCGGTGATGGTAGCTTGTTATGTGATCAATAGGCTCCCAACACCAAATCTGGAAAACAAGTCTCCTTATGAGGTCTTGAATGGTATTAAACCAAGCATTGATCATCTCCGAGTCTTTGGATGTAGGTGCTACGTGTTTATTCCCGAAGCTCAAAGGAATAAGCTGGAACCTAAGAGCATTAAGTGCGTGTTTGTTGGATACTCAAGCACTAAAAAGGGCTACAAGTGTTATGATCCAGAGACAAAACGCATATATGTATCAAGAGAAGTCCGGTTTGATGAAGATGTGGGTTATTTCACCGAGAAGAAGTGGGGAGACTTAGAAGAGATTGTTAGCACTAGGGCGGATATGGAATCAATACTGAGAAGTATTTCACCTAGGGAAGAAGGGGATGAAGAAGGAGCGAGTCAAATCATAATTGAGGAGGAAATGGATTCGGTTAGTCATCAATCCGAAGAAAGTAGCTCTTCATTGGAATCTGAGGAAGAAAAAAAAGCCTCGGTCCCTCAAAGTGAAGAGAATGTTTCTCAAGACCACGAAGCTGAGGTGGAGAATGTGGAGACTCAGGTGCAAGAACCTGTTCTAAGAAGAAGCACAAGACTCAAGTTTGGTCCAGAAAATTGGAAAAATACAAGGGTGTATTTTAATGGTCTAGCAACAGCTCAAGCTGATACTAAGCAAGTAGTGTCCTCTACATTGAGTGGGGATTGTTCTGAGTGTACGGCGGGCTTAGATCCTGTTCCTATAGGCAACAGCACTCCTCCCTCACTAAGTAGTTCAGACATTACTCAAAAGGAAGAAACAAGTGTTGCAGCCAGAAGATATCCAATTGAGGAGTATTGCTCATTAGCTTACTTCCCTAAGGAGCACCAAGCATATCTGAGCAAGATTGATAAAAATAAGGTCCCAACATCCTATGAAGAAGCATGTAAGGATGAGACATGGGTCCAGGCTATGAGGGAAGAAATTGGGTCTTTGGAGAAGAATAATACATGGGATTTGACTGAACTTCCAAGAGGGAAGAAGCTGGTGGGATGTAGGTGGGTTTACACCATCAAGTATAAGAGCAATGGTGAAGTGGAGAGGTACAAAGCTAGACTAGTGGCAAAAGGATACACACAAGTCTATGGAGAAGACTATACTGAAACATTTGCACCGGTGGCTAAATTGCATTCAATTAGAGCTCTTCTATCCGTTGCCATTAATCTATCATGGAGACTATGGCAAATGGATGTGAAGAATGCTTTCTTACATGGTGATCTGGAAGAAGAAGTCTTCATGGCTTGTCCTCAAGGATATGGTACACAAGAAGGAGAAGTGTGTAAGTTGAGGAAAGCCATCTACGGATTGAAACAATCACCGAGGGCATGGTACCAAAGATTGAGTGGTTGTTTGATGGATAAGGGATTTACAAAATCTGAGGCTAATCATACTCTATTCACTAAGAAGAATCAAGGAGGCATAGTGGTGGTATTGATCTATGTGGATGATATCATCATCACTGGAAGTGATGTTGAAGGGATTAGTGAAACTAAGGGGATTTTGAAGTCTTCGTTTGATATTAAAGATTTGGGAGAGTTGAAGTATTTTCTGGGGATAGAGATGATTAGTGAGACCAATGGGATGTTCATATCACAAAGGAAGTATGTGATTGATTTACTAAAAGAAACTGGAAAGCTGGGATCAAAACCAGCAAGAACACCCATTGAAGAAGGTTATCAAGATGTGATTAAGGGGGAGATATGGCCAGATGTGAAACAATATCAGAGGTTGGTTGGGAAGTTGATTTATCTAACGATTACTAGACCGGATATTTGTTTTGCAGTCAATAGAGTGAGCCAACATATGCAAGCTCCCAAAACACACCATTGGAATATGGTGGAGAGGATACTCCGATATCTTAAAGGGGATCCAGGAAAGGGAATATGGTTAAAGTGCAATGGGAAAACTGAATTGGAAGCTTATTGTGATGCTGATTGGGCTGGAGATAAAGAAGATAGAAAATCAACAACCGGATATTGCACATTCTTGGGAGGTAATCTAGTGACATGGAGAAGCAAAAACAGAAAGTTATCGCTCTATCTAGTGCTGAAGCTGAGTATAGAGCAATGAAAGAGGTCACTAAAGAGATGATATGGCTAAAGGCTCTTCTTAAGGATGTGGGGATTAGTGATGACAAACCGATGAGCTTATATTGTGATAATCAAGCTGCGATCCATATAGCCTCTAATCCGGTATTCCATGAGCGAACAAAGCATATAGAAGTGGATTGTCACTTTGTTCGAGGAAAGATTCAAGAAGGGTTGATTGAGCCCAAGTTTGTGAAGAGTGGAGATCAGATGGCGGATATATTCACTAAGGCTACTCCGTTGCGTGTTTGTGAGTACATCCATGACAAGATTAGCCTATGGAGTCCTCACCGGCCAACCTTGAGGGGGAGTGTTGAGAGTACTCACAATGACCCAGAGTTTGCACGGATGATACAAGAGAAGAGTGACCCGGGATTTGCACGGTCACTAAACCCAGAATATGCACGAACACTAAACCCGGAGTCCACACAAATAGAACGGTTGGAGTCACGGAATCATGACCCGGAATATGCACGAATACTAAACCCGGAATACGCACGACTAGAGCCATTAGATGAAGACGAGCTGGGTGAAGTAGTCAGCAAGCTAAAAGAGAGGGGGGGACCACGCTGAGAAAGAAAGGGACAGCTTGTCTCCAAGTGGTCCACACCACCTTATCCTTCTCGGACAAGGTTATTACTAATTCCCCGTCTAGAACAAGGTTCTCACTAGTTATCTTTCTCGGACAAGATTCTTACTAATTATCCCTCTAGAACAAGGTTCTAACTAGTTATCCTTCCAGAACAAGGTTCTCACTAGTTATCCTTCTCGAACAAGGTTATTACAAATTACCCGTCTAGAACAAGATTCTAACCAGTTATCTTTCTCGGACAAGATTCTTACTAATTATCCCTCTAGAACAAGGTTATTACTAATAATCCCTCTAGAACAAGGTTTTCACTAGTTATCTTTTCAGAACAAGGTTCTCACTAGTTATCCTTCTCGGTCAATGTTCTTACTAATTATCCGTCTAGAACAAGGTTCCCACTTGTTATCCTTCTCGGACAAGGTTATAACTAATTATCCGTCTAGAATAAAGTTCTAACTAGATATCTTTCTCAGACAAGATTCTTACTAATTATCCCTCTAGAACAAGGTTATTACTAATTATCCCTCTAGAACAGGGTTCTGATTAGTTATCCTTTTAGAAGGAGGTTCTCACTAGTTATCCCTCTAGGACAAGATTCTTACTAATTATCCCTCTAGAAAAAGGTTCTAACTAGTTATCCTTCCAGAACAAGGTTCTCACTAGTTATCCTTCTCGGACAAGGTTATTACTAATTTCCCGTCTAGAACAAGGTTCTCACTAGTTATCTTTCTCGGACAAGATTCTTACTAATTATCCCTCTAGAATAAGGTTCTAACTAGTTATCCTTCGAGAACAAGGTTCTCACTAGTTATCCTTCTCGAACAAGGTTATTACAAATTACCCGTCTAGAACAAGATTCTAACTAGTTATCTTTCTCGGACAAGATTCTTACTAAGTATCCCTCTAGAACAAGGTTATTACTAATAATCCCTCTAGAACATGGTTTTCACTAGTTATCTTTTCAGAACAAGGTTCTCACTAGTTATCCTTCGCGGTCAATGTTCTTACTAATTATCCGTCTAGAACAAGGTTCTCACTTGTTATCCTTCTCGGACAAGATTCTTACTAATTATCCCTCAAGAACAAGGTTCTTAGTAGTTATTCTTTTAGAATAATGTTCTCACTAGTTATCCTTCTCGGACAAGGTTATAACGAATTATCCATCTAGTACAAGGTTCACACTAGTTATCTTTCTCGGACAAGATTCTTACTAATTATCCCTCTAGAACATGGTTCTACCTAGTTATCCTTCCAGAACAAGGTTCTAACTAGTTATCCTTCTCGGACTAGGTTATTACAAATTACCCGTATAGAATAAGGTTCTAACTAGTTATCTTTCTTGGACAAGATTCTTACTAATTATCCCTCTAGAACAAGGTTATTACTAATTATCCCTCTAGAACAGGGTTCTGATTAGTTATCCTTTTAGAAAAAGGTTCTCACTAGTTATCCCTCTAGGACAAGATTCTTACTAATTATCCCTCTAGAAAAAGGTTCTAACTAGTTATCCTTCCAGAACAAAGTTCTCACTAGTTATCCTTCTCGGACAAGGTTATTACTAATTACCTGTCTAGAACAAGGTTCTCACTAGTTATCTTTCTCGGACAAGATTCTTACTAATTATCCCTCAAGAACAAGGTTCTAACTAGTTATCCTTCCAGAACAAGGTTCTCACTAGTTATCCTTCTCGGACAAGGTTATTACTAATTCCCCGTCTAGAACAAGGTTCTCACTAGTTATCTTTCTCGGACAAGATTCTTACTAATTATCCCTCTAGAACAAGGTTCTAACTAGTTATCCTTCCAGAACAAGGTTCTCACTAGTTATCCTTCTCGAACAAGGTTATTACAAATTACCCGTCTAGAACAAGATTCTAACCAGTTATCTTTTTCGGACAAGATTCTTACTAATTATCCCTCTAGAACAAGGTTATTACTAATAATCCCTCTAGAACAAGGTTTTCACTAGTTATCTTTTCAGAACAAGGTTCTCACTAGTTATCCTTCTCGGTCAATGTTCTTACTAATTATCCGTCTAGAACAAGGTTCCCACTTGTTATCCTTCTCGGACAAGGTTATAACTAATTATTCGTCTAGAATAAAGTTCTAACTAGATATCTTTCTCAGACAAGATTCTTACTAATTATCCCTCTAGAACAAGGTTATTACTAATTATCCCTCTAGAACAGGGTTCTGATTAGTTATCCTTTTAGAAGGAGGTTCTCACTAGTTATCCCTCTAGGACAAGATTCTTACTAATTATCCCTCTAGAAAAAGGTTCTAACTAGTTATCCTTCCAGAACAAGGTTCTCACTAGTTATCCTTCTCGGACAAGGTTATTACTAATTTCCCGTCTAGAACAAGGTTCTCACTAGTTATCTTTCTCGGACAAGATTCTTACTAATAATCCCTCTAGAAGAAGGTTCTAACTAGTTATCCTTCGAGAACAAGGTTCTCACTAGTTATCCTTCTCGAACAAGGTTATTACAAATTACCCGTCTAGAACAAGATTCTAACTAGTTATCTTTCTCGGACAAGATTCTTACTAAGTATCCCTCTAGAACAAGGTTATTACTAATAATCCCTCTAGAACAAGGTTTTCACTAGTTATCTTTTCAGAACAAGGTTCTCACTAGTTATCCTTCTCGGTCAATGTTCTTACTAATTATCCGTCTAGAACAAGGTTCCCACTTGTTATCCTTCTCGGACAAGATTCTTACTAATTATCCCTCAAGAACAAGGTTCTTAGTAGTTATTCTTTTAGAATAATGTTCTCACTAGTTATCCTTCTCGGACAAGGTTATAACGAATTATCCATCTAGGACAAGGTTCACACTAGTTATCTTTCTCGGACAAGATTCTTACTAATTATCCCTCTAGAACATGGTTCTACCTAGTTATCCTTCCAGAACAAGGTTCTAACTAGTTATCCTTCTCGGACTAGGTTATTACAAATTACCCGTATAGAATAAGGTTCTAACTAGTTATCTTTCTCGGACAAGATTCTTACTAATTATCCCTCTAGAACAAGGTTCTAACTAGTTATCCTTCCAGAATAAGGTTCTGACTAGTTATCCTTCTCGGACAAGTTATTACAAATTACCCGTCTAGAACAAGGTTCTAACTAGATATCTTTCTCGGACAAGATTCTTACCAATTATCCCTCTAGAACAAGGTTATTACTAATTATCCCTCTAGAACAAGGTTCTGATTAGTTATCCTTTTAGAAGAAGGTTCTCACTAGTTATCCCTCTAGGACAAGATTCTTACTAATTATCCCTCTAGAAAAAGGTTCTAACTAGTTATCCTTCCAGAACAAAGTTCTCACTAGTTATCCTTCTCGGACAAGGTTATTACTAATTACCTGTCTAGAACAAGGTTCTCACTAGTTATCTTTCTCGGACAAGATTCTTACTAATTATCCCTCTAGAACAAGGTTCTAACTAGTTATCCTTCCAGAACAAGGTTCTCACTAGTTATCCTTCTCGGACAAGGTTATTACTAATTCCCCGTCTAGAACAAGGTTCTCACTAGTTATCTTTCTCGGACAAGATTCTTACTAATTATCCCTCTAGAACAAGGTTCTAACTAGTTATCCTTCGAGAACAAGGTTCTCACTAGTTATCCTTCTCGAACAAGGTTATTACAAATTACCCGTTTAGAACAAGATTCTAACTAGTTATCTTTCTCGGACAAGATTCTTACTAATTATCCCTCTTGAACAAGGTTCTAACTAGTTATCTTTCCAGAACAAGGTTCTCACTAGTTATCCTTCTCGGACAAGGTTATTTACTAATTACCCATCTAGAACAAGGTTCTCATTAGTTACCTTTCTCGGACAAGATTCTTACTAATTCTCCCTCTAGAACAAGGTTCTCACTAGTTATCCTTTTAGAACAATGTTCTCCCTAGTTATCCTTCTCGGACAAGGTTATAACTAATTATCCATCTAGTATAAGGTTCTCACTAGTTATCCTTCTCGGACAAGATTCTTACTAATTGTCCCTCTTGAACAAGGTTCTAACTAGTTATCCTTCCAGAACAAGGTTTTCACTTGTTATCCTTCTCGGACAAGGTTATTACTAATTACCCGTCTAGAACAAGGTTCTCACTAGTTATCTTTCTCGGACAAGATACTTATTAATTATCCCTCTAGAAAAAGGTTATTAGTAATTATCACTCTGGAACAAGGTTTTCACAAGTTATCCTTTTAGAACAACGTTCTCACTAGTTATCCTTTTCGGACAAGGTTATTACTAATTACCCGTCTAGAATAAGGTTCTAACTAGTTATCTTTCTCGGACAAGATTCTTACTAATTATCCCTCTAGAACAAGGTTCTCACTAGTTATCCTACAGAACAAGGTTCTCACTAGTTATCTTTCTCGGACAAGGTTATTACTAATTACCCGTCAAGAACAAGGTTCTCGCTAGTTATCTTTCTCGGACAAGATTCTTACTAATTATCCCACTAGAACAAGGTTATTACTAATAATCCCTCTAGAACAAGGTTTTCACTAGTTATCTTTTTAGAACGACGTTCTCACTAGTTATCCTTTTCGGTCAAGGTTCTTACTAATTTATCCGTCTAGAACAAGGTTCACACTAGTTATCTTTCTCGGGCAAGATTCTTACTAATTATCCCTCTAGAACAAGGTTCTACCTAGTTATCCTTCCAGAACAAGGTTCTGACTAGTTATCCTTCTCGGACAAGTTATTACAAATTACCCGTCTAGAACAAGGTTCTAACTAGTTATCTTTCTCGGACAAGATTCTTACTAATTATCCCTCTTGAATAGGTTCGAACTAGTTATCCTTCCAGAACAAGGTTCTCACTAGTTATTCTTCTCGGACAAGGTTATTACTAATTACCCGTCTAGAACAAGATTCTCACTAGTGATCTCTCTCCGACAAGATTCTTACTAAGTATCCCTCTAGAACAAGGTTATTACTAATAATCCCTCTAGAACAAGGTTTTCACTAGTTATCTTTTCAGAACAAGGTTCTCACTAGTTATCCTTCTCGGTCAATGTTCTTACTAATTATCCGTCTAGAACAAGGTTCCCACTTGTTATCCTTCTCAGACAAGGTTATAACTAATTATCCGTCTAGAATAAAGTTCTAACTAGATATCTTTCTCGGACAAGATTCTTACTAATTATCCCTCTAGAACAAGGTTATTACCAATTATCCCTCTAGAACAGGGTTCTGATTAGTTATCCTTTTAGAAGAAGGTTCTCACTAGTTATCCCTCTAGGACAAGATTCTTACTAATTATCCCTCTAGAAAAAGGTTCTAACTAGTTATCCTTCCAGAACAAAGTTCTCACTAGTTATCCTTCTCGGACAAGGTTATTACTAATTACCTGTCTAGAACAAGGTTCTCACTAGTTATCTTTCTCGGACAAGATTCTTACTAATTATCCCTCTAGAACAAGGTTCTAACTAGTTATCCTTCCAGAACAAGGTTCTCACTAGTTATCCTTCTCGGACAAGGTTATAACTAATTATCCATCTAGTATAAGGTTCTCACTAGTTATCCTTCTCGGACAAGATTCTTACTAATTGTCCCTCTTGAACAAGGTTCTAACTAGTTATCCTTCCAGAACAAGGTTTTCACTTGTTATCCTTCTCGGACAAGGTTATTACTAATTACCCGTCTAGAACAAGGTTCTCACTAGTTATCTTTCTCGGACAAGATACTTATTAATTATCCCTCTAGAAAAAGGTTATTAGTAATTATCACTCTGGAACAAGGTTTTCACAAGTTATCCTTTTAGAACAACGTTCTCACTAGTTATCCTTTTCGGACAAGGTTATTACTAATTACCCGTCTAGAATAAGGTTCTAACTAGTTATCTTTCTCGGACAAGATTCTTACTAATTATCCCTCTAGAACAAGGTTCTCACTAGTTATCCTACAGAACAAGGTTCTCACTAGTTATCTTTCTCAGACAAGGTTATTACTAATTACCCGTCAAGAACAAGGTTCTCGCTAGTTATCTTTCTCGGACAAGATTCTTACTAATTATCCCACTAGAACAAGGTTATTACTAATAATCCCTCTAGAACAAGGTTTTCACTAGTTATCTTTTTAGAACGACGTTCTCACTAGTTATCCTTTTCGGTCAAGGTTCTTACTAATTTATCCGTCTAGAACAAGGTTCACACTAGTTATCTTTCTCGGGCAAGATTCTTACTAATTATCCCTCTAGAACAAGGTTCTACCTAGTTATCCTTCCAGAACAAGGTTCTGACTAGTTATCCTTCTCGGACAAGTTATTACAAATTACCCGTCTAGAACAAGGTTCTAACTAGTTATCTTTCTCGGACAAGATTCTTACTAATTATCCCTCTTGAATAGGTTCTAACTAGTTATCCTTCCAGAACAAGGTTCTCACTAGTTATTCTTCTCGGACAAGGTTATTACTAATTACCCGTCTAGAACAAGATTCTCACTAGTGATCTCTCTCCGACAAGATTCTTACTAAGTATCCCTCTAGAACAAGGTTATTACTAATAATCCCTCTAGAACAAGGTTTTCACTAGTTATCTTTTCAGAACAAGGTTCTCACTAGTTATCCTTCTCGGTCAATGTTCTTACTAATTATCCGTCTAGAACAAGGTTCCCACTTGTTATCCTTCTCGAGACAAGGTTATAACTAATTATCCGTCTAGAATAAAGTTCTAACTAGATATCTTTCTCGGACAAGATTCTTACTAATTATCCCTCTAGAACAAGGTTATTACCAATTATCCCTCTAGAACAGGGTTCTGATTAGTTATCCTTTTAGAAGAAGGTTCTCACTAGTTATCCCTCTAGGACAAGATTCTTACTAATTATCCCTCTAGAAAAAGGTTCTAACTAGTTATCCTTCCAGAACAAAGTTCTCACTAGTTATCCTTCTCGGACAAGGTTATTACTAATTACCTGTCTAGAACAAGGTTCTCACTAGTTATCTTTCTCGGACAAGATTCTTACTAATTATCCCTCTAGAACAAGGTTCTAACTAGTTATCCTTCCAGAACAAGGTTCTCACTAGTTATCCTTCTCGGACAAGGTTATTACTAATTCCCCGTCTAGAACAAGGTTCTCACTAGTTATCTTTCTCAGACAAGATTCTTACTAATTATCCCTCTAGAACAAGGTTCTAACTAGTTATCCTTCGCGATCAAGGTTCTCACTAGTTATCCTTCTCGAACAAGGTTATTACAAATTACCCGTTTAGAACAAGATTCTAACTAGTTATCTTTCTCGGACAAGATTCTTACTAATTATCCCTCTTGAACAAGGTTCTAACTAGTTATCTTTCCAGAACAAGGTTCTCACTAGTTATCCTTATCGGACAAGGTTATTTACTAATTACCCATCTAGAACAAGGTTCTCATTAGTTACCTTTCTCGGATAAGATTCTTACTAATTCTCCCTCTAGAACAAGGTTCTCACTAGTTATCCTTTTAGAACAATGTTCTCCCTAGTTATCCTTCTCGGACAAGGTTATAACTAATTATCCATCTAGAATAAGGTTCTCACTAGTTATCCTTCTCGGACAAGATTCTTACTAATTATCCCTCTTGAACAAGGTTCTAACTAGTTATCCTTCCAGAACAAGGTTTTCACTAGTTATCCTTCTCGGACATGGTTATTACTAATTACCCGTCTAGAACAAGGTTCTCACTAGTTATCTTTCTCGGACAAGATACTTATTAATTATCCCTCTAGAAAAAGGTTATTAGTAATTATCACTCTGGAACAAGGTTTTCACAAGTTATCCTTTTAGAACAACGTTCTCACTAGTTATCCTTTTCGGACAAGGTTATTACTAATTACCCGTCTAGAATAAGGTTCTAACTAGTTATCTTTCTCGGACAAGATTCTTACTAATTATCCCTCTAGAACAAGGTTCTCACTAGTTATCCTACAGAACAAGGTTCTCACTAGTTATCTTTCTCGGACAAGGTTATTACTAATTACCCGTCAAGAACAAGGTTCTCGCTAGTTTTCTTTCTCGGACAAGATTCTTACTAATTATCCCACTAGAACAAGGTTATTACTAATAATCCCTCTAGAACAAGGTTTTCACTAGTTATCTTTTTAGAACGACGTTCTCACTAGTTATCCTTTTCGGTCAAGGTTCTTACTAATTTATCCGTCTAGAACAAGGTTCACACTAGTTATCTTTCTCGGACAAGATTCTTACTAATTATCCCTCTAGAACAAGGTTCTACCTAGTTATCCTTCCAGAACAAGGTTCTGACTAGTTATCCTTCTCGGACAAGTTATTACAAATTACCCGTGTAGAACAAGGTTCTAACTAGTTATCTTTCTCGGACAAGATTCTTACTAATTATCCCTCTTGAATAGGTTCTAACTAGTTATCCTTCCAGAACAAGGTTCTCACTAGTTATTCTTCTCGGACAAGGTTATTACTAATTACCCGTCTAGAACAAGATTCTCACTAGTGATCTCTCTCCGACAAGATTCTTACTAAGTATCCCTCTAGAACAAGGTTATTACTAATAATCCCTCTAGAACAAGGTTTTCACTAGTTATCTTTTCAGAACAAGGTTCTCACTAGTTATCCTTCTCGGTCAATGTTCTTACTAATTATCCGTCTAGAACAAGGTTCCCACTTGTTATCCTTCTCAGACAAGGTTATAACTAATTATCCGTCTAGAATAAAGTTCTAACTAGATATCTTTTTCGGACAAGATTCTTACTAATTATCCCTCTAGAACAAGGTTATTACTAATTATCCCTCTAGAACAGGGTTCTGATTAGTTATCCTTTTAGAAGAAGGTTCTCACTAGTTATCCCTCTAGGACAAGATTCTTACTAATTATCCCTCTAGAAAAAGGTTCTAACTAGTTATCCTTCCAGAACAAAGTTCTCACTAGTTATCCTTCTCGGACAAGGTTATTACTAATTACCTGTCTAAAACAAGGTTCTCACTAGTTATCTTTCTCGGACAAGATTCTTACTAATTATCCCTCAAGAACAAGGTTCTAACTAGTTATCCTTCCAGAACAAGGTTCTCACTAGTTATCCTTCTCGGACAAGGTTATTACTAATTCCCCGTCTAGAACAAGGTTCTCACTAGTTATCTTTCTCGGACAAGATTCTTACTAATTATCCCTCTAGAACAAGGTTCTAACTAGTTATCCTTCGAGAACAAGGTTCTCACTAGTTATCCTTCTCGAACAAGGTTATTACAAATTACCCGTCTAGAACAAGATTCTAACTAGTTATCTTTCTCGGACAAGATTCTTACAAAGTATCCCTCTAGAACAAGGTTCTAACTAGTTATCCTTCCAGAACAAGGTTTTCACTTGTTATCCTTCTCGGACAAGGTTATTACTAATTACCCGTCTAGAACAAGGTTCTCACTAGTTATCTTTCTCGGACAAGATACTTATTAATTATCCCTCTAGAAAAAGGTTATTAGTAATTATCACTCTGGAACAAGGTTTTCACAAGTTATCCTTTTAGAACAACGTTCTCACTAGTTATCCTTTTCGGACAAGGTTATTACTAATTACCCGTCTAGAATAAGGTTCTAACTAGTTATCTTTCTCGGACAAGATTCTTACTAATTATCCCTCTAGAACAAGGTTCTCACTAGTTATCCTACAGAACAAGGTTCTCACTAGTTATCTTTCTCAGACAAGGTTATTACTAATTACCCGTCAAGAACAAGGTTCTCGCTAGTTATCTTTCTCGGACAAGATTCTTACTAATTATCCCACTAGAACAAGGTTATTACTAATAATCCCTCTAGAACAAGGTTTTCACTAGTTATCTTTTTAGAACGACGTTCTCACTAGTTATCCTTTTCGGTCAAGGTTCTTACTAATTTATCCGTCTAGAACAAGGTTCACACTAGTTATCTTTCTCGGGCAAGATTCTTACTAATTATCCCTCTAGAACAAGGTTCTACCTAGTTATCCTTCCAGAACAAGGTTCTGACTAGTTATCCTTCTCGGACAAGTTATTACAAATTACCCGTCTAGAACAAGGTTCTAACTAGTTATCTTTCTCGGACAAGATTCTTACTAATTATCCCTCTTGAATAGGTTCTAACTAGTTATCCTTCCAGAACAAGGTTCTCACTAGTTATTCTTCTCGGACAAGGTTATTACTAATTACCCGTCTAGAACAAGATTCTCACTAGTGATCTCTCTCCGACAAGATTCTTACTAAGTATCCCTCTAGAACAAGGTTATTACTAATAATCCCTCTAGAACAAGGTTTTCACTAGTTATCTTTTCAGAACAAGGTTCTCACTAGTTATCCTTCTCGGTCAATGTTCTTACTAATTATCCGTCTAGAACAAGGTTCCCACTTGTTATCCTTCTCGGACAAGGTTATAACTAATTATCCGTCTAGAATAAAGTTCTAACTAGATATCTTTCTCGGACAAGATTCTTACTAATTATCCCTCTAGAACAAGGTTATTACCAATTATCCCTCTAGAACAGGGTTCTGATTAGTTATCCTTTTAGAAGAAGGTTCTCACTAGTTATCCCTCTAGGACAAGATTCTTACTAATTATCCCTCTAGAAAAAGGTTCTAACTAGTTATCCTTCCAGAACAAAGTTCTCACTAGTTATCCTTCTCGGACAAGGTTATTACTAATTACCTGTCTAGAACAAGGTTCTCACTAGTTATCTTTCTCGGACAAGATTCTTACTAATTATCCCTCTAGAACAAGGTTCTAACTAGTTATCCTTCCAGAACAAGGTTCTCACTAGTTATCCTTCTCGGACAAGGTTATTACTAATTCCCCGTCTAGAACAAGGTTCTCACTAGTTATCTTTCTCAGACAAGATTCTTACTAATTATCCCTCTAGAACAAGGTTCTAACTAGTTATCCTTCGCGATCAAGGTTCTCACTAGTTATCCTTCTCGAACAAGGTTATTACAAATTACCCGTTTAGAACAAGATTCTAACTAGTTATCTTTCTCGGACAAGATTCTTACTAATTATCCCTCTTGAACAAGGTTCTAACTAGTTATCTTTCCAGAACAAGGTTCTCACTAGTTATCCTTATCGGACAAGGTTATTTACTAATTACCCATCTAGAACAAGGTTCTCATTAGTTACCTTTCTCGGATAAGATTCTTACTAATTCTCCCTCTAGAACAAGGTTCTCACTAGTTATCCTTTTAGAACAATGTTCTCCCTAGTTATCCTTCTCGGACAAGGTTATAACTAATTATCCATCTAGAATAAGGTTCTCACTAGTTATCCTTCTCGGACAAGATTCTTACTAATTATCCCTCTTGAACAAGGTTCTAACTAGTTATCCTTCCAGAACAAGGTTTTCACTAGTTATCCTTCTCGGACATGGTTATTACTAATTACCCGTCTAGAACAAGGTTCTCACTAGTTATCTTTCTCGGACAAGATACTTATTAATTATCCCTCTAGAAAAAGGTTATTAGTAATTATCACTCTGGAACAAGGTTTTCACAAGTTATCCTTTTAGAACAACGTTCTCACTAGTTATCCTTTTCGGACAAGGTTATTACTAATTACCCGTCTAGAATAAGGTTCTAACTAGTTATCTTTCTCGGACAAGATTCTTACTAATTATCCCTCTAGAACAAGGTTCTCACTAGTTATCCTACAGAACAAGGTTCTCACTAGTTATCTTTCTCGGACAAGGTTATTACTAATTACCCGTCAAGAACAAGGTTCTCGCTAGTTTTCTTTCTCGGACAAGATTCTTACTAATTATCCCACTAGAACAAGGTTATTACTAATAATCCCTCTAGAACAAGGTTTTCACTAGTTATCTTTTTAGAACGACGTTCTCACTAGTTATCCTTTTCGGTCAAGGTTCTTACTAATTTATCCGTCTAGAACAAAGTTCACACTAGTTATCTTTCTCGGACAAGATTCTTACTAATTATCCCTCTAGAACAAGGTTCTACCTAGTTATCCTTCCAGAACAAGGTTCTGACTAGTTATCCTTCTCGGACAAGTTATTACAAATTACCCGTCTAGAACAAGGTTCTAACTAGTTATCTTTCTCGGACAAGATTCTTACTAATTATCCCTCTTGAATAGGTTCTAACTAGTTATCCTTCCAGAACAAGGTTCTCACTAGTTATTCTTCTCGGACAAGGTTATTACTAATTACCCGTCTAGAACAAGATTCTCACTAGTGATCTCTCTCCGACAAGATTCTTACTAAGTATCCCTCTAGAACAAGGTTATTACTAATAATCCCTCTAGAACAAGGTTTTCACTAGTTATCTTTTCAGAACAAGGTTCTCACTAGTTATCCTTCTCGGTCAATGTTCTTACTAATTATCCGTCTAGAACAAGGTTCCCACTTGTTATCCTTCTCAGACAAGGTTATAACTAATTATCCGTCTAGAATAAAGTTCTAACTAGATATCTTTCTCGGACAAGATTCTTACTAATTATCCCTCTAGAACAAGGTTATTACTAATTATCCCTCTAGAACAGGGTTCTGATTAGTTATCCTTTTAGAAGAAGGTTCTCACTAGTTATCCCTCTAGGACAAGATTCTTACTAATTATCCCTCTAGAAAAAGGTTCTAACTAGTTATCCTTCCAGAACAAAGTTCTCACTAGTTATCCTTCTCGGACAAGGTTATTACTAATTACCTGTCTAAAACAAGGTTCTCACTAGTTATCTTTCTCGGACAAGATTCTTACTAATTATCCCTCAAGAACAAGGTTCTAACTAGTTATCCTTCCAGAACAAGGTTCTCACTAGTTATCCTTCTCGGACAAGGTTATTACTAATTCCCCGTCTAGAACAAGGTTCTCACTAGTTATCTTTCTCGGACAAGATTCTTACTAATTATCCCTCTAGAACAAGGTTCTAACTAGTTATCCTTCGAGAACAAGGTTCTCACTAGTTATCCTTCTCGAACAAGGTTATTACAAATTACCCGTCTAGAACAAGATTCTAACTAGTTATCTTTCTCGGACAAGATTCTTACAAAGTATCCCTCTAGAACAAGGTTATTACTAATAATCCCTCTAGAACAAGGTTTTCACTAGTTATCTTTTCAGAACAAGGTTCTCACTAGTTATCCTTCTCGGTCAATGTTCTTACTAATTATCCGTCTACAACAAGGTTCCCACTTGTTATCCTTCTCGACAAGGTTATAACTAATTATCCGTCTAGAATAAAGTTCTAACTAGATATCTTTCTCGGACAAGATTCTTACTAATTATCCCTCTAGAACAAGGTTATTACCAATTATCCCTCTAGAACAGGGTTCTGATTAGTTATCCTTTTAGAAGAAGGTTCTCACTAGTTATCCCTCTAGGACAAGATTCTTACTAATTATCCTCTAGAAAAAGGTTCTAACTAGTTATCCTTCCAGAACAAAGTTCTCACTAGTTATCCTTCTCGGACAAGGTTATTACTAATTACCTGTCTAGAACAAGGTTCTCACTAGTTATCTTTCTCGGACAAGATTCTTACTAATTATCCCTCTAGAACAAGGTTCTAACTAGTTATCCTTCCAGAACAAGGTTCTCACTAGTTATCCTTCTCGGACAAGGTTATTACTAATTCCCCGTCTAGAACAAGGTTCTCACTAGTTATCTTTCTCAGACAAGATTCTTACTAATTATCCCTCTAGAACAAGGTTCTAACTAGTTATCCTTCGCGAACAAGGTTCTCACTAGTTATCCTTCTCGAACAAGGTTATTATAAATTACCCGTTTAGAACAAGATTCTAACTAGTTATCTTTCTCGGACAAGATTCTTACTAATTATCCCTCTTGAACAAGGTTCTAACTAGTTATCTTTCCAGAACAAGGTTCTCACTAGTTATCCTTATCGGACAAGGTTATTTACTAATTACCCATCTAGAACAAGGTTCTCATTAGTTACCTTTCTCGGATAAGATTCTTACTAATTCTCCCTCTAGAACAAGGTTCTCACTAGTTATCCTTTTAGAACAATGTTCTCCCTAGTTATCCTTCTCGGACAAGGTTATACCTAATTATCCATCTAGAATAAGGTTCTCACTAGTTATCCTTCTCGGACAAGATTCTTACTAATTATCCCTCTTGAACAAGGTTCTAACTAGTTATCCTTGCAGAACAAGGTTCTCACTAGTTATCCTTCTCGGACAAGGTTATTACTAATTACCCGTCTAGAACAAGGTTCTCACTAGTTATCTTTCTCGGACAAGATACTTATTAATTATCCCTCTAGAAAAAGGTTATTAGTAATTATCACTCTGGAACAAGGTTTTCACTAGTTATCCTTTTAGAACAACGTTCTCACTAGTTATCCTTTTCGGACAAGGTTATTACTAATTACCCGTCTAGAATAAGGTTCTAACTAGTTATCTTTCTCGGACAAGATTCTTACTAATTATCCCTCTAGAACAAGGTTCTAACTAGTTATCCTTCGAGAACAAGGTTCTCACTAGTTATCCTTCTCGAACAAGGTTATTACAAATTACCCGTCTAGAACAAGATTTTAACTAGTTATCTTTCTCAGACAAGATTCTTACTAAGTATCCCTCTAGAACAAGGTTATTACTAATAATCCCTCTAGAACAAGGTTTTCACTAGTTATCTTTTCAGAACAAGGTTCTCACTAGTTATCCTTCTCGGTCAATGTTCTTACTAATTATCCGTCTAGAACAAGGTTCCCACTTGTTATCCTTCTCGGACAAGGTTATAACTAATTATCCGTCTAGAATAAAGTTCTAACTAGATATCTTTCTCGGACAAGATTCTTACTAATTATCCCTCTAGAACAAGGTTATTACTAATTATCCCTCTAGAACAGGGTTCTGATTAGTTATCCTTTTAGAAGAAGGTTCTCACTAGTTATCCCTCTAGGACAAGATTCTTACTAATTATCCCTCTAGAAAAAGGTTCTAACTAGTTATCCTTCCAGAACAAGGTTCTCACTAGTTATCCTTCTCGGACAAGGTTATTACTAATTCCCCGTCTAGAACAAGGTTCTTACTAGTTATATTTCTCGGACAAGATTCTTACTAATTATCCCTCTAGAACAAGGTTCTAACTAGTTATCCTTCGAGAACAAGGTTCTCACTAGTTATCCTTCTCGAACAAGGTTATTACAAATTACCCGTCTAGAACAAGATTCTAACTAGTTATCTTTCTCGGACAAGATTCTTACTAAGTATCCCTCTAGAACAAGGTTATTACTAATAATCCCTCTAGAACAAGGTTTTCACTAGTTATCTTTTCAGAACAAGGTTCTCACTAGTTATCCTTCTCGGTCAATGTTGATGAGGACATCACCTTGGAGCTGAACGGAGACAAGGATCAACCTATGGAGAATCCAATTCCATACATTCCAACCGGCCCTATTACACGCCAGAGAGCTAAAGCATTGAGGCACAAGTTCAATGGATATGTGGAATCAGCATTTGACTCGACCAAGTCCCTACTTGACTCGATCGAGTCCTCAAGCTCGACCACCCAACTCGACGAGCCAAGTCGAGCTAGGTCACCACCAGTCGCAGACGCGACCAACTCGACCACCAGACTCGACGTGCCTGGTCGAGCCAGTCCGAAACCCGCAGCAGACTCGACTAGCTCACCTCTTGACTCGATCGAGCCTGCACCATTTTCGCCTTCGAGCTTCGATTCTGCACCATGGCCACTTCTCAGCATCAAGACACGTGAGTCTAGTGTCTTCACTGTCATCAAATAGTGAAGACACACAAAGACGTGCTAAGGCATTGTACTCTTTTTCCTTACCATCAGTTTTGTCCCAAGGGGTATGGGTTTTCTGAGGAAGGTTTTAACGAGGCAACACCCTTAGTGCGCATTTTGGACTTGTTCTCGGTCTACTACATCTTTCACAAGTCCAAGAACACTTCAAGAGCTGAGCGCCAAGAGCAAAGACTGACGAGAGACAAGTTGTTCTGTTTTAGCTCAAACTTTCCATTTTTGAGTTATTTCCTTATTTTCGCAAACCCTGCTGTTTTTGCTTGAACTACTTGTTGTTCTTGGTTGTTTGTGACGTTTTGATGTCAAGGGGCTATTATATAAAGCCTAGGTCGTCCTCTTAATAAGATAGACTTTTTACCCTAAAAACAAAAACGAGTTAAACTCTCTCTACAGGCAGCAGCCGCTTCCTTCTCTCTTCTCTTGCTTGATTGAGTAATCGGACTCTCAAACCTGAGAATCACTTAGTGTTTATCACAAGGCTTCCGCATCTTGTGTGGTCTCACATCGCTCCACTGTTTCTCCTTCAAGACGAGCCTCTCTCCTGAAGAAGAACAACACCATCGTTTGAAGATTCTGAACTTTGAGACCAGGCGTGTATCAAATGTTCTTACTAATTATCCGTCTAGAACAAGGTTCCCACTTGTTATCCTTCTCGGACAAGGTTATAACTAATTATCCGTCTAGAATAAAGTTCTAACTAGATATCTTTCTCGGACAAGATTCTTACTAATTATCCCTCTAGAACAAGGTTATTACTAATTATCCCTCTAGAACAGGGTTCTGATTAGTTATCCTTTTAGAAGAAGGTTCTCCCTAGTTATCCCTCTAGGACAAGATTCTTACTAATTATCCCTCTAGAAAAAGGTTCTAACTAGTTATCCTTCCAGAACAAAGTTCTCACTAGTTATCCTTCTCGGACAAGGTTATTACTAATTACCTGTCTAGAACAAGGTTCTCACTAGTTATCTTTCTCGGACAAGATTCTTACTAATTATCCCTCTAGAACATGGTTCTACCTAGTTATCCTTCCAGAACAAGGTTCTAACTAGTTATCCTTCTCGGACTAGGTTATTACAAATTACCCGTATAGAATAAGGTTCTAACTAGTTATCTTTCTCGGACAAGATTCTTACTAATTATCCCTCTAGAACAAGGTTCTGACTAGTTATCCTTCCAGAATAAGGTTCTGACTAGTTATCCTTCTCGGACAAGTTATTACAAATTACCCGTCTAGAACAAGGTTCTAACTAGATATCTTTCTCGGACAAGATTCTTACCAATTATCCCTCTAGAACAAGGTTATTACTAATTATCCCTCTAGAACAGGGTTCTGATTAGTTATCCTTTTAGAAGAAGGTTCTCACTAGTTATCCCTCTAGGACAAGATTCTTACTAATTATCCCTCTAGAAAAAGGTTCTAACTAGTTATCCTTCCAGAACAAAGTTCTCACTAGTTATCCTTCTCGGACAAGGTTATTACTAATTACCTGTCTAGAACAAGGTTCTCACTAGTTATCTTTCTCGGACAAGATTCTTACTAATTATCCCTATAGAACAAGGTTCTAACTAGTTATCCTTCCAGAACAAGGTTCTCACTAGTTATCCTTCTCGGACAAGGTTATTACTAATTCCCCGTCTAGAACAAGGTTCTCACTAGTTATCTTTCTCGGACAAGATTCTTACTAATTATCCCTCTAGAACAAGGTTCTAACTAGTTATCTTTCCAGAACAAGGTTCTCACTAGTTATCCTTCTCGGACAAGGTTATTTACTAATTACCCATCTAGAACAAGGTTCTCATTAGTTACCTTTCTCGGACAAGATTCTTACTAATTCTCCCTCTAGAACAAGGTTCTCACTAGTTATCCTTTTAGAACAATGTTCTCCCTAGTTATCCTTCTCGGACAAGGTTATAACTAATTATCCATCTAGTATAAGGTTCTCACTAGTTATCCTTCTCGGACAAGATTCTTACTAATTGTCCCTCTTGAACAAGGTTCTAACTAGTTATCCTTCCAGAACAAGGTTTTCACTAGTTATCCTTCTCGGACAAGATTCTCACTAGTTATCTCTCTCGGACAAGATACTTATTAATTATCCCTCTAGAAAAAGGTTATTAGTAATTATCACTCTGGAACAAGGTTTTCACAAGTTATCCTTTTAGAACAACGTTCTCACTAGTTATCCTTTTCGGACAAGGTTATTACTAATTACCCGTCTAGAATAAGGTTCTAACTAGTTATCTTTCTCGGACAAGATTCTTACTAATTATCCCTCTAGAACAAGGTTCTCACTAGTTATCCTACAGAACAAGGTTCTCACTAGTTATCTTTCTCGGACAAGGTTATTACTAATTACCCGTCAAGAACAAGGTTCTCGCTAGTTATCTTTCTCGGACAAGATTCTTACTAATTATCCCACTAGAACAAGGTTATTACTAATAATCCCTCTAGAACAAGGTTTTCACTAGTTATCTTTTTAGAACGACGTTCTCACTAGTTATCCTTTTCGGTCAAGGTTCTTACTAATTATTCATCGAGAACAAGGTTCACAATAGTTATCTTTCTCGGACAAGAGTCTTACTAATTATCCCTCTAGAACAAGGTTCTAACTAGTTATCCTTCCAGAACAAGGTTCTAACTAGTTATCCTTCTCGGACTAGGTTATTACAAACTACCCGTCTAGAACAAGGTTCTAACTAGTTATCTTTCTCGGACAAGAATCTTACTAATTATCCCTCTAGAACAAGGTTCTAACTAGTTATCCTTCTCGAACAACATTCTCACTAGTTATCCTTCTCGGACAAGGTTATTACTAATAACCCGTCTAGAACAAGATTCTCACTAGTGATCTCTCTCCGACAAGATTCTTACTAAGTATCCCTCTAGAACAAGGTTATTACTAATAATCCCTCTAGAACAAGGTTTTCACTAGTTATCTTTTCAGAACAAGGTTCTCACTAGTTATCCTTCTCGGTCAATGTTCTTACTAATTATCCGTCTAGAACAAGGTTCCCACTTGTTATCCTTCTCAGACAAGGTTATAACTAATTATCCGTCTAGAATAAAGTTCTCACTAGATATCTTTCTCGGACAAGATTCTTACTAATTATCCCTCTAGAACAAGGTTATTACTAATTATCCCTCTAGAACAGGGTTCTGATTAGTTATCCTTTTAGAAGAAGGTTCTCACTAGTTATCCCTCTAGGACAAGATTCTTACTAATTATCCCTCTAGAAAAAGGTTCTAACTAGTTATCCTTCCAGAACAAAGTTCTCACTAGTTATCCTTCTCGGACAAGGTTATTACTAATTACCTGTCTAGAACAAGGTTTTCACTAGTTATCTTTCTCGGACAAGATTCTTACTAATTATCCCTCAAGAACAAGGTTCTAACTAGTTATCCTTCCAGAACAAGGTTCTCACTAGTTATCCTTCTCGGACAAGGTTATTACTAATTCCCCGTCTAGAACAAGGTTCTCACTAGTTATCTTTCTCGGACAAGATTCTTACTAATTATCCCTCTAGAACAAGGTTCTAACTAGTTATCCTTCGAGAACAAGGTTCTCACTAGTTATCCTTCTCGAACAAGGTTATTACAAATTACCCGTCTAGAACAAGATTCTAACTAGTTATCTTTCTCGGACAAGATTCTTACAAAGTATCCCTCTAGAACAAGGTTATTACTAATAATCCCTCTAGAACAAGGTTTTCACTAGTTATCTTTTCAGAACAAGGTTCTCACTAGTTATCCTTCTCGGTCAATGTTCTTACTAATTATCCGTCTACAACAAGGTTCCCACTTGTTATCCTTCTCGGACAAGGTTATAACTAATTATCCGTCTAGAATAAAGTTCTAACTAGATATCTTTCTCGGACAAGATTCTTACTAATTATCCCTCTAGAACAAGGTTATTACCAATTATCCCTCTAGAACAGGGTTCTGATTAGTTATCCTTTTAGAAGAAGGTTCTCACTAGTTATCCCTCTAGGACAAGATTCTTACTAATTATCCCTCTAGAAAAAGGTTCTAACTAGTTATCCTTCCAGAACAAAGTTCTCACTAGTTATCCTTCTCGGACAAGGTTATTACTAATTACCTGTCTAGAACAAGGTTTTCACTAGTTATCTTTCTCGGACAAGATTCTTACTAATTATCCCTCAAGAACAAGGTTCTAACTAGTTATCCTTCCAGAACAAGGTTCTCACTAGTTATCCTTCTCGGACAAGGTTATTACTAATTCCCCGTCTAGAACAAGGTTCTCACTAGTTATCTTTCTCGGACAAGATTCTTACTAATTATCCCTCTAGAACAAGGTTCTAACTAGTTATCCTTCGAGAACAAGGTTCTCACTAGTTATCCTTCTCGAACAAGGTTATTACAAATTACCCGTCTAGAACAAGATTCTAACTAGTTATCTTTCTCGGACAAGATTCTTACAAAGTATCCCTCTAGAACAAGGTTATTACTAATAATCCCTCTGAACAAGGTTTTCACTAGTTATCTTTTCAGAACAAGGTTCTCACTAGTTATCCTTCTCGGTCAATGTTCTTACTAATTATCCGTCTACAACAAGGTTCCCACTTGTTATCCTTCTCGGACAAGGTTATAACTAATTATCCGTCTAGAATAAAGTTCTAACTAGATATCTTTCTCGGACAAGATTCTTACTAATTATCCCTCTAGAACAAGGTTATTACCAATTATCCCTCTAGAACAGGGTTCTGATTAGTTATCCTTTTAGAAGAAGGTTCTCACTAGTTATCCCTCTAGGACAAGATTCTTACTAATTATCCCTCTAGAAAAAGGTTCTAACTAGTTATCCTTCCAGAACAAAGTTCTCACTAGTTATCCTTCTCGGACAAGGTTATTACTAATTACCTGTCTAGAACAAGGTTTTCACTAGTTATCTTTCTCGGACAAGATTCTTACTAATTATCCCTCAAGAACAAGGTTCTAACTAGTTATCCTTCCAGAACAAGGTTCTCACTAGTTATCCTTCTTGGACAAGGTTATTACTAATTCCCCGTCTAGAACAAGGTTCTCACTAGTTATCTTTCTCGGACAAGATTCTTACTAATTATCCCTCTAGAACAAGGTTCTAACTAGTTATCCTTCGAGAACAAGGTTCTCACTAGTTATCCTTCTCGAACAAGGTTATTACAAATTACCCGTCTAGAACAAGATTCTAACTAGTTATCTTTCTCGGACAAGATTCTTACAAAGTATCCCTCTAGAACAAGGTTATTACTAATAATCCCTCTAGAACAAGGTTTTCACTAGTTATCTTTTCAGAACAAGGTTCTCACTAGTTATCCTTCTCGGTCAATGTTCTTACTAATTATCCGTCTACAACAAGGTTCCCACTTGTTATCCTTCTCGGACAAGGTTATAACTAATTATCCGTCTAGAATAAAGTTCTAACTAGATATCTTTCTCGGACAAGATTCTTACTAATTATCCCTCTAGAACAAGGTTATTACCAATTATCCCTCTAGAACAGGGTTCTGATTAGTTATCCTTTTAGAAGAAGGTTCTCACTAGTTATCCCTCTAGGACAAGATTCTTACTAATTATCCCTCTAGAAAAAGGTTCTAACTAGTTATCCTTCCAGAACAAAGTTCTCACTAGTTATCCTTCTCGGACAAGGTTATTACTAATTACCTGTCTAGAACAAGGTTTTCACTAGTTATCTTTCTCGGACAAGATTCTTACTAATTATCCCTCAAGAACAAGGTTCTAACTAGTTATCCTTCCAGAACAAGGTTCTCACTAGTTATCCTTCTCGGACAAGGTTATTACTAATTCCCCGTCTAGAACAAGGTTCTCACTAGTTATCTTTCTCGGACAAGATTCTTACTAATTATCCCTCTAGAACAAGGTTCTAACTAGTTATCCTTCGAGAACAAGGTTCTCACTAGTTATCCTTCTCGAACAAGGTTATTACAAATTACCCGTCTAGAACAAGATTCTAACTAGTTATCTTTCTCGGACAAGATTCTTACAAAGTATCCCTCTAGAACAAGGTTATTACTAATAATCCCTCTAGAACAAGGTTTTCACTAGTTATCTTTTCAGAACAAGGTTCTCACTAGTTATCCTTCTCGGTCAATGTTCTTACTAATTATCCGTCTACAACAAGGTTCCCACTTGTTATCCTTCTCGGACAAGGTTATAACTAATTATCCGTCTAGAATAAAGTTCTAACTAGATATCTTTCTCGGACAAGATTCTTACTAATTATCCCTCTAGAACAAGGTTATTACCAATTATCCCTCTAGAACAGGGTTCTGATTAGTTATCCTTTTAGAAGAAGGTTCTCACTAGTTATCCCTCTAGGACAAGATTCTTACTAATTATCCCTCTAGAAAAAGGTTCTAACTAGTTATCCTTCCAGAACAAAGTTCTCACTAGTTATCCTTCTCGGACAAGGTTATTACTAATTACCTGTCTAGAACAAGGTTCTCACTAGTTATCTTTCTCGGACAAGATTCTTACTAATTATCCCTCTAGAACAAGGTTCTAACTAGTTATCCTTCCAGAACAAGGTTCTCACTAGTTATCCTTCTCGGCCAAGGTTATTACTAATTCCCCGTCTAGAACAAGGTTCTCACTAGTTATCTTTCTCAGACAAGATTCTTACTAATTATCCCTCTAGAACAAGGTTCTAACTAGTTATCCTTCGCGAACAAGGTTCTCACTAGTTATCCTTCTCGAACAAGGTTATTACAAATTACCCGTTTAGAACAAGATTCTAACTAGTTATCTTTCTCGGACAAGATTCTTACTAATTATCCCTCTTGAACAAGGTTCTAACTAGTTATCTTTCCAGAACAAGGTTCTCACTAGTTATCCTTATCGGACAAGGTTATTTACTAATTACCCATCTAGAACAAGATTCTCATTAGTTACCTTTCTCGGATAAGTTTCTTACTAATTCTCCCTCTAGAACAAGGTTCTCACTAGTTATCCTTTTAGAACAATGTTCTCCCTAGTTATCCTTCTCGGACAAGGTTATAACTAATTATCCATCTAGAATAAGGTTCTCACTAGTTATCCTTCGAGAACAAGGTTCTCACTAGTTATCCTTCTCGAACAAGGTTATTACAAATTACCCGTCTAGAACAAGATTTTAACTAGTTATCTTTCTCAGACAAGATTCTTACTAAGTATCCCTCTAGAACAAGGTTATAACTAATAATCCCTCTAGAACAAGGTTTTCACTAGTTATCTTTTCAGAACAAGGTTCTCACTAGTTATCCTTCTCGGTCAATGTTCTTACTAATTATCCGTCTAGAACAAGGTTCCCACTTGTTATCCTTCTCGGACAAGGTTATAACTAATTATCCGTCTAGAATAAAGTTCTAACTAGATATCTTTCTCGGACAAGATTCTTACTAATTATCCCTCTAGAACAAGGTTATTACTAATTATCCCTCTAGAACAGGGTTCTGATTAGTTATCCTTTTAGAAGAAGGTTCTCACTAGTTATCCCTCTAGGACAAGATTCTTACTAATTATCCCTCTAGAAAAAGGTTCTAACTAGTTATCCTTCCAGAACAAGGTTCTCACTAGTTATCCTTCTCGGACAAGGTTATTACTAATTCCCCGTCTAGAACAAGGTTCTCACTAGTTATCTTTCTCGGACAAGATTCTTACTAATTATCCCTCTAGAACAAGGTTCTAACTAGTTATCCTTCGAGAACAAGGTTCTCACTAGTTATCCTTCTCGAACAAGGTTATTACAAATTACCCGTCTAGAACAAGATTCTAACTAGTTATCTTTCTCGGACAAGATTCTTACTAAGTATCCCTCTAGAACAAGGTTATTACTAATAATCCCTCTAGAACAAGGTTTTCACTAGTTATCTTTTCAGAACAAGGTTCTCACTAGTTATCCTTCTCGGTCAATGTTGATGAGGACATCACCTTGGAGCTGAACGGAGACAAGGATCAACCTATGGAGAATCCAATTCCATACATTCCAACCGGCCCTATTACACGCCAGTAGAGCTAAAGCATTGAGGCACAAGTTCAATGGATATGTGGAATCAGCATTTGACTCGACCAAGTCCCTACTTGACTCGATCGAGTCCTCAAGCTCGACCACCCAACTCGACGAGCCAAGTCGAGCTAGGTCACCACCAGTCGCAGACGCGACCAACTCGACCACCAGACTCGACGTGCCTGGTCGAGCCAGTCCGAAACCCGCAGCAGACTCGACCAGCTCACCTCTTGACTCGATCGAGCCTGCACCGTTTTCGCCTTCGAGCTTCGTTTCTGCACCATGGCCACTTCTCAGCATCAAGACACGTGAGTCTAGTGTCTTCACTGTCATCAAATAGTGAAGACACACAAAGACGTGCTAAGGCATTGTACTCTTTTTCCTTACCATCAGTTTTGTCCCAAGGGGTATGGGTTTTCTGAGGAAGGTTTTAACGAGGCAACACCCTTAGTGCGCATTTTGGACTTGTTCTCGGTCTACTACATCTTTCACAAGTCCAAGAACACTTCAAGAGCTGAGCGCCAAGAGCAAAGACTGACGAGAGACAAGTTGTTCTGTTTTAGCTCAAACTTTCCATTTTTGAGTTATTTCCTTATTTTCGCAAACCCTGCTGTTTTTGCTTGAACTACTTGTTGTTCTTGGTTGTTTGTGACGTTTTGATGTCAAGGGGCTATTATATAAAGCCTAGGTCGTCCTCTTAATAAGATAGACTTTTTACCCTAAAAACAAAAACGAGTTAAACTCTCTCTACAGGCAGCAGCCGCTTCCTTCTCTCTTCTCTTGCTTGATTGAGTAATCGGACTCTCAAACCTGAGAATCACTTAGTGTTTATCACAAGGCTTCCGCATCTTGTGTGGTCTCACATCGCTCCACTGTTTCTCCTTCAAGACGAGCCTCTCTCCTGAAGAAGAACAACACCATCGTTTGAAGATTCTGAACTTTGAGACCAGGCGTGTATCAAATGTTCTCACTAATTATCCGTCTAGAACAAGGTTCCCACTTGTTATCCTTCTCGGACAAGGTTATAACTAATTATCCGTCTAGAATAAAGTTCTAACTAGATATCTTTCTCGGACAAGATTCTTACTAATTATCCCTCTAGAACAAGGTTATTACTAATTATCCCTCTAGAACAGGGTTCTGATTAGTTATCCTTTTAGAAGAAGGTTCTCACTAGTTATCCCTCTAGGACAAGATTCTTACTAATTATCCCTCTAGAAAAAGGTTCTAACTAGTTATCCTTCCAGAACAAAGTTCTCACTAGTTATCCTTCTCGGACAAGGTTATTACTAATTACCTGTCTAGAACAAGGTTCTCACTAGTTATCTTTCTCGGACAAGATTCTTACTAATTATCCCTCTAGAACAAGGTTCTAACTAGTTATCCTTCCAGAACAAGGTTCTCACTAGTTATTCATCTCGGACAAGGTTATTACTAATTCCCCGTCTAGAACAAGGTTCTCACTAGTTATCTTTCTCGGACAAGATTCTTACTAATTATCCCTCTAGAACAAGGTTCTAACTAGTTATCCTTCGAGAACAAGGTTCTCACTAGTTATCCTTCTCGAACAAGGTTATTACAAATTACCCGTTTAGAACAAGATTCTAACTAGTTATCTTTCTCGGACAAGATTCTTACTAATTATCCCTCTTGAACAAGGTTCTAACTAGTTATCTTTCCAGAACAAGGTTCTCACTAGTTATCCTTCTCGGACAAGGTTATTACTAATTACCCGTCTGGAACAAGGTTCTCACTAGTTATCTTTCTCGGACAAGATACTTATTAATTATCCCTCTAGAAAAAGGTTATTAGTAATTATCACTCTGGAACAAGGTTTTCACTAGTTATCCTTTTAGAACAACGTTCTCACTAGTTATCCTTTTCGGACAAGGTTATTACTAATTACCCGTCTAGAATAAGGTTCTAACTAGTTATCTTTCTCGGACAAGATTCTTACTAATTATCCCTCTAGAACAAAGTTCTCACTAGTTATCTTTTCAGAACAAGGATCTCACTAGTTATCCTTCTCGGTCAATGTTCTTACTAATTATCCGTCTAGAACAAGGTTTCCACTAGTTATCCTTCTTGGACAAGGTTATAACTGTCTAGAACAAGGTTCTCATTAGTTACCTTTCTCCGATAAGATTCTTACTAATTCTCCTTCTAGAACAAGGTTCTCACTAGTTATCCTTTTAGAACAATGTTCTCCCTAGTTATCCTTCTCGGACAAGGTTATAACTAATTATCCATATAGAATAAGGTTCTCACTAGTTATCCTTCTCGGACAAGATTCTTACTAATTATCCCTCTTGAACAAGGTTCTAACTAGTTATCCTTCCAGAACAAGGTTCTCACTAGTTATCCTTCTCGGACAAGGTTATTACTAATTACCCGTCTAGAACAAGGTTCTCACTAGTTATCTTTCTCGGACAAGATACTTATTAATTATCCCTCTAGAAAAAGGTTATTAGTAATTATCACTCTGGAACAAGGTTTTCACTAGTTATCCTTTTAGAACAACGTTCTCACTAGTTATCCTTTTCGGACAAGGTTATTACTAATTACCCGTCTAGAATAAGGTTCTAACTAGTTATCTTTCTCGGACAAGATTCTTACTAATTATCCCTATTAAACCAGGTCGAGCCAGTGCGCTACCTGTTGAAAAACCAGTTATTTCTGAGGAAAAGAAACAACCCTCTGCCCCCCCTCCTTATAAACCTAAACTTCCATTCCTAGGAAGATTCAAGAAGGATAAGGACGTAACCATGATTGACAACAAGGGTAATGTCGATTGCATTGATTCACCCAGCACGACAAAGATTGAGCCTAAGTCTCTCCCCAAGCTTGGCAATCCTGGTATGTTCTCCATAGCCTGCTCTCTTGGTGATCTGAAAATTGAAGATGCTCTATGCGACTCCGGTTCAAGTGTGAATGTCATGTCCCATGAGATGTTACAGAGTCTTGGGATAGGAAGCATCACTCATCACCCATCACCCATCACTTTTGGAGATGCTCATTCACGGAAGCCACTTGGTCTTCTTGAAGATTATCCACTTAAAGTTGGGGATTGTCTAGTCCCAACGGACTTCGTTATTATGGAAATGAAGAAGGCCAACAAGCTCCCACTCCTCCTTGGAACTCCCTTCCTCAACACTACTGGTGCAAACATAGACTTCAAGAACCAAAGGGTAGTTCTTATGAATGTGGATGACAAGGCCTATTACCCACTAAAAGCTTCTCCAAATGAGCTATGTGGCACAATGACTATCAAAGATGATGGCTACCGTGATGAGATAGTACAGTGTATTGGCACAATTGAGAAAGCTCCACCCTCAAAGATTTATAAACAGAAAGGGAAGTCTCTGGAAAGAAAGGATGGAGCTGAGAGCACAATGAATGAGCAAGGGGTCAAGCCATTCATACATGGTCAGATCATTGCAGAGGAGACCTCCGTTCCCCTCCATGAACCACCATAGACCTAAGCGAAACCGGAAGTCAAGCTTAGCGACTATAAACAAGCTCACTTGGGAGGAAGTCCCATGTCTATCCTTGTATATATTGCTTTAGTTTTCTTTTAAATCATCGTTTAATTATGCTAATTCGTGTTTTTGGCTTGCTGGTATGATTTCAGGAGAGTATGAGCATTGAATCACGAAAAAGTGGAGATCTGTAAGCAGACACTCTAGCTCGACCACCCAGCTCGACCAGGGTGGTAGAGTCAGTGGTCGAGCCAAGCTCCCATGCTGCCTACACTCGGGAAAGCATGGAGGATTCGATCTCCTCCTTCTTCTCCACCCCTTGAGGTACCTGTTCTATCCATTCTTGTATATATCATTTGCATTTTGTTTAGTGCTTTTTGTTGTTTCTTAAACCATCCTTCAGATTTTTATTACACAAGGGACTGTGTAATTTGAGTTTGGGGGAGGGTTTAAGATGTGTTTGACATGTTTTCTGTGTTCTTATTTTTAATTCTTGAGTCTGCATGCATCTAAGGCATAGAAAAACCAAACAAATTTGAAAAATTTTCGAAAAAGATTACAAAAACAGAGTGTTCATGTAGCTGCATTTACATTTTAGGATTGAGTCTAAATTCTTTTCATATAGGGCTGTTGCATATGCATAGGGGATTATGATGATTTTAAACCTTGTAAGCTTGCTAATTCAATTGTATAATTTCAATGCCCTCGTTTCTAGTTGTTTAATGCTTTGTTATTGAGCTTGAAGTAAGACTGCACCATACTTTGAATGCACAGCTAGATTAGGTCTCAATTGAAAGCATACTGTGATTTTCTGTCTTTCCCTATCTATTTGAACCTGAATTTTGACTCATAATTATCATGTCTACTGTATTTGAACTCACGGATACCATATACATACTTGGATTTTCTTTCATCTGTTTATACCACTCTTTGCTGATCCAAGTAGCTGTTCTCATCATTAGAACAGTTTTACCATGCCTTTAGCCTAGCCTTCTTTCAAGCCATGATATTATTTTCTTGAGTGTGTGAGGCCTATTTCTGAATGAGCTTGGTAGAAAGTGTTAGGTTTGAGCCGACAAGGATAGAATCTCATGTAGTTCTGGTTTGCAATTTTCGAATCAGATAGGACTAGGTGGGATCTTGATCATTGGGTATTCGGTTTGGTTCTGTGAAAAGAAAAGAATGAAAAAACTTGGAGAAAGATGAAAGAAAAAGGATAAGAGTTCTTAGGAGGGGAATGATCTGAATGTTTAAGTATCTAGTAAAGGATTAGGGGATGTGCATAATAAAAGAAAAGAAGAGGCAGAAAGCTTAAAAGTCTGAAAAAATATAAAAATGCCTAAGCTAGTTAAGAAAAACCCCCAATCCGCTAGATGTATATGTGTATAACCCCTCCTAGAACCAAAAATAAAAAGAAAAGATGAAAATGATCCAAGAAATCAAAAGGGAAGCCTGAGGGTCAAGGGTAGAATTAGGATGACTTTCTGGGTTTAGACTTGAAGGTTAAGAACACTTGTGTAAGACTGGGTAGATGAGAGTTTATTCTTGTATGCATAGATTGGTTCTTACCTTTAGCATTCTACTAAAGCTCATTCCTTCTCATTGAGAGATCCTTGTTCTGAAATGATAAAACCATACTGAAGGGGACCATCTTTGTCTCTTGACCTTACCCTTAGCCAAATGAGTTCATTGAATGTGCATAGCTTGATTCATTGACCGAGAAAGATATCTAGTTAGAACTTTATTCTAGACGGATAATTAGTTATAACCTTGTCCGAGAAGGATAACAAGTGGGAACCTTGTTCTAGACGGATAATTAGTAAGAACATTGACCGAGAAGGATAACTAGTGAGAACCTTGTTCTGAAAAGATAACTAGTGAAAACCTTGTTCTAGAGGGATTATTAGTAATAACCTTGTTCTAGAGGGATACTTAGTCAGAATCTTGTCGGAGAGAGATCACTAGTGAGAATCTTGTTCTAGACGGATAATTAGTAATAACCTTGTCCGAGAAGAATAACTAGTGAGAACCTTGTTCTGGAAGGATAACTAGTTAGAACCTTGTTCAAGAGGGATAATTAGTAAGAATCTTGTCCGAGAAAGATAACTAGTTAGAACCTTGTTCTAGACGGGTAATTTGTAATAACTTGTCCGAGAAGGATAACTAGTCAGAACCTTGTTCTGGAAGGATAACTAGCTAGAACCTTGTTCTAGAGGGATAATTAGTAAGAATCTTGTCCGAGAAAGATAACTAGTTAGAACCTTATTCTATACGGGTAATTTGTAATAACCTAGTCTGAGAAGGATAACTAGTTAGAACCTTGTTCTGGAAGGATAACTAGGTAGAACCATGTTCTAGAGGGATAATTAGTAAGAATCTTGTCCGAGAAAGATAACTAGTGTGAACCTTGTCCTAGATGGATAATTCGTTATAACCTTGTCCGAGAAGGATAACTAGTGAGAACATTATTCTAAAAGAATAACTACTAAGAACCTTGTTCTTGAGGGATAATTAGTAAGAATCTTGTCCGAGAAGGATAACAAGTGGGAACCTTGTTCTAGACGGATAATTAATAAGAACATTGACCGAGAAGGATAACTAGTGAGAACCCTGTTCTGAAAAGATAACTAGTGAAAACCTTGTTCTAGAGGGATTATTAGTAATAACCTTGTTCTAGAGGGATACGTAGTAAGAATCTTGTCCGAGAAAGATAACTAGTTAGAATCTTGTTCTAGACGGGTAATTTGTAATAACCTTGTTCGAGAAGGATAACTAGTGAGAACCTTGTTCTCGAAGGATAACTAGTTAGAACTTTGTTCTAGAGGGATAATTAGTAAGAATCTTGTCCGAGAAAGATAACTAGTGAGAACCTTGTTCTAGACGGGGAATTAGTAATAACCTTGTCCGAGAAGGATAACTAGTGAGAACCTTGTTCTGGAAGGATAACTAGTTAGAACCTTTTTCTAGAGGGATAATTAGTAAGAATCTTGTCCTAGAGGGATAACTAGTGAGAACCTTCTTCTAAAAGGATAACTAATCAGAACCCTGTTCTAGAGGGATAATTAGTAATAACCTTGTTCTAGAGGGATAATTAGTAAGAATCTTGTCCGAGAAAGATATATAGTTAGAACTTGATTCTAGACGGATAATTAGTTATAACCTTGTCCGAGAAGGATACCAAGTGGGAACCTTGTTCTAGACGGATAATTAGTAAGAACATTGACCGAGAAGGATAACTAGTGAGAACCTTGTTCTGAAAAGATAACTAGTGAAAACCTTGTTCTAGAGGGATTATTAGTAATAACCTTGTTCTAGAGGGATACTTAGTAAGAATCTTGTCCGAGAGAGATCAGTAGTGAGAATCTTGTTCTAGACGGGTAATTAGTAATAACCTTGTCCGAGAAGAATAACTAGTGAGAACCTTGTTCTGGAAGGATAACTAGTTAGAACCTTGTTCAAGAGGGATAATTAGTAAGAATCTTGTCCGAGAAAGATAACTAGTTAGAACCTTGTTCTAGACGGGTAATTTGTAATAACTTGTCCGAGAAGGATAACTAGTCGGAACCTTGTTCTGGAAGGATAACTAGCTAGAACCTTGTTCTAGAGGGATAATTAGTAAGAATCTTGTCCGAGAAAAATAACTAGTTAGAACCTTATTCTATACGGGTAATTTGTAATAACCTAGTCCGAGAAGGATAACTAGTTAGAACCTTGTTCTGGAAGGATAACTAGGTAGAACCATGTTCTAGAGGGATAATTAGTAAGAATCTTGGCCGAGAAAGATAACTAGTGTGAACCTTGTCCTAGATGGATAATTCGTTATAACCTTGTCCGAGAAGGATAACTAGTGAGAACATTATTCTAAAAGAATAACTACTAAGAACCTTGTTCTTGAGGGATAATTAGTAAGAATCTTGTCCGAGAAGGATAACAAGTGGGAACCTTGTTCTAGACGGATAATTAGTAAGAACATTGACCGAGAAAGATAACTAGTGAGAACCTTGTTCTGAAAAGATAACTAGTGAAAACCTTGTTCTAGAGGGATTATTAGTAATAACCTTGTTCTAGAGGGATACTTAGTAAGAATCTTGTCCGAGAAAGATAACTAGTTAGAATCTTGTTCTAGACGGGTAATTTGTAATAACCTTGTTCGAGAAGGATAACTAGTGAGAACCTTGTTCTGGAAGGATAACTAGTTAGAACCTTTTTCTAGAGGGATAATTAGCAAGAATCTTGTCCTAGAGGGATAACTAGTGAGAACCTTCTTCTAAAAGGATAACTAATCAGAACCCTGTTCTAGAGGGATAATTAGTAATAACCTTGTTCTAGAGGGATAATTAGTAAGAATCTTGTCCGAGAAAGATATATAGTTAGAACTTGATTCTAGACGGATAATTAGTTATAACCTTGTCCGAGAAGGATACCAAGTGGGAACCTTGTTCTAGACGGATAATTAGTAAGAACATTGACCGAGAAGGATAACTAGTGAGAACCTTGTTCTGAAAAGATAACTAGTGAAAACCTTGTTCTAGAGGGATTATTAGTAATAACCTTGTTCTAGAGGGATACTTAGTAAGAATCTTGTCCGAGAGAGATCAGTAGTGAGAATCTTGTTCTAGACGGGTAATTAGTAATAACCTTGTCCGAGAAGAATAACTAGTGAGAACCTTGTTCTGGAAGGATAACTAGTTAGAACCTTGTTCAAGAGGGATAATTAGTAAGAATCTTGTCCGAGAAAGATAACTAGTTAGAACCTTGTTCTAGACGGGTAATTTGTAATAACTTGTCCGAGAAGGATAACTAGTCGGAACCTTGTTCTGGAAGGATAACTAGCTAGAACCTTGTTCTAGAGGGATAATTAGTAAGAATCTTGTCCGAGAAAAATAACTAGTTAGAACCTTATTCTATACGGGTAATTTGTAATAACCTAGTCCGAGAAGGATAACTAGTTAGAACCTTGTTCTGGAAGGATAACTAGGTAGAACCATGTTCTAGAGGGATAATTAGTAAGAATCTTGGCCGAGAAAGATAACTAGTGTGAACCTTGTCCTAGATGGATAATTCGTTATAACCTTGTCCGAGAAGGATAACTAGTGAGAACATTATTCTAAAAGAATAACTACTAAGAACCTTGTTCTTGAGGGATAATTAGTAAGAATCTTGTCCGAGAAGGATAACAAGTGGGAACCTTGTTCTAGACGGATAATTAGTAAGAACATTGACCGAGAAAGATAACTAGTGAGAACCTTGTTCTGAAAAGATAACTAGTGAAAACCTTGTTCTAGAGGGATTATTAGTAATAACCTTGTTCTAGAGGGATACTTAGTAAGAATCTTGTCCGAGAAAGATAACTAGTTAGAATCTTGTTCTAGACGGGTAATTTGTAATAACCTTGTTCGAGAAGGATAACTAGTGAGAACCTTGTTCTGGAAGGATAACTAGTTAGAACCTTTTTCTAGAGGGATAATTAGCAAGAATCTTGTCCTAGAGGGATAACTAGTGAGAACCTTCTTCTAAAAGGATAACTAATCAGAACCCTGTTCTAGAGGGATAATTAGTAATAACCTTGTTCTAGAGGGATAATTAGTAAGAATCTTGTCCGAGAAAGATATATAGTTAGAACTTGATTCTAGACGGATAATTAGTTATAACCTTGTCCGAGAAGGATACCAAGTGGGAACCTTGTTCTAGACGGATAATTAGTAAGAACATTGACCGAGAAGGATAACTAGTGAGAACCTTGTTCTGAAAAGATAACTAGTGAAAACCTTGTTCTAGAGGGATTATTAGTAATAACCTTGTTCCCAGGGATACTTAGTAAGAATCTTGTCCGAGAGAGATCAGTAGTGAGAATCTTGTTCTAGACGGGTAATTAGTAATAACCTTGTCCGAGAAGAATAACTAGTGAGAACCTTGTTCTGGAAGGATAACTAGTTAGAACCTTGTTCAAGAGGGATAATTAGTAAGAATCTTGTCCGAGAAAGATAACTAGTTAGAACCTTGTTCTAGACGGGTAATTTGTAATAACTTGTCCGAGAAGGATAACTAGTCGGAACCTTGTTCTGGAAGGATAACTAGCTAGAACCTTGTTCTAGAGGGATAATTAGTAAGAATCTTGTCCGAGAAAGATAACTAGTTAGAACCTTATTCTATACGGGTAATTTGTAATAACCTAGTCCGAGAAGGATAACTAGTTAGAACCTTGTTCTGGAAGGATAACTAGGTAGAACCATGTTCTAGAGGGATAATTAGTAAGAATCTTGGCCGAGAAAGATAACTAGTGTGAACCTTGTCCTAGATGGATAATTCGTTATAACCTTGTCCGAGAAGGATAACTAGTGAGAACATTATTCTAAAAGAATAACTACTAAGAACCTTGTTCTTGAGGGATAATTAGTAAGAATCTTGTCCGAGAAGGATAACAAGTGGGAACCTTGTTCTAGACGGATAATTAGTAAGAACATTGACCGAGAAAGATAACTAGTGAGAACCTTGTTCTGAAAAGATAACTAGTGAAAACCTTGTTCTAGAGGGATTATTAGTAATAACCTTGTTCTAGAGGGATACTTAGTAAGAATCTTGTCCGAGAAAGATAACTAGTTAGAATCTTGTTCTAGACGGGTAATTTGTAATAACCTTGTTCGAGAAGGATAACTAGTGAGAACCTTGTTCTGGAAGGATAACTAGTTAGAACCTTTTTCTAGAGGGATAATTAGCAAGAATCTTGTCCTAGAGAGATAACTAGTGAGAACCTTCTTCTAAAAGGATAACTAATCAGAACCCCGTTCTAGAGGGATAATTAGTAATAACCTTGTTCTAGAGGGATAATTAGTAAGAATCTTGTCCGAGAAAGATATATAGTTAGAACTTGATTCTAGACGGATAATTAGTTATAACCTTGTCCGAGAAGGATACCAAGTGGGAACCTTGTTCTAGACGGATAATTAGTAAGAACATTGACCGAGAAGGATAACTAGTGAGAACCTTGTTCTGAAAAGATAACTAGTGAAAACCTTGTTCTAGAGGGATTATTAGTAATAACCTTGTTCTAGAGGGATACTTAGTAAGAATCTTGTCCGAGAGAGATCAGTAGTGAGAATCTTGTTCTAGACGGGTAATTAGTAATAACCTTGTCCGAGAAGAATAACTAGTGAGAACCTTGTTCTGGAAGGATAACTAGTTAGAACCTTGTTCAAGAGGGATAATTAGTAAGAATCTTGTCCGAGAAAGATAACTAGTTAGAACCTTGTTCTAGACGGGTAATTTGTAATAACTTGTCCGAGAAGGATAACTAGTCGGAACCTTGTTCTGGAAGGATAACTAGCTAGAACCTTGTTCTAGAGGATTAATTAGTAAGAATCTTGTCCGAGAAAGATAACTAGTTAGAACCTTATTCTATACGGGTAATTTGTAATAACCTAGTCCGAGAAGGATAACTAGTTAGAACCTTGTTCTGGAAGGATAACTAGGTAGAACCATGTTCTAGAGGGATAATTAGTAAGAATCTTGGCCGAGAAAGATAACTAGTGTGAACCTTGTCCTAGATGGATAATTCGTTATAACCTTGTCCGAGAAGGATAACTAGTGAGAACATTATTCTAAAAGAATAACTACTAAGAACCTTGTTCTTGAGGGATAATTAGTAAGAATCTTGTCCGAGAAGGATAACAAGTGGGAACCTTGTTCTAGACGGATAATTAGTAAGAACATTGACCGAGAAGGATAACTAGTGAGAACCTTGTTCTGAAAAGATAACTAGTGAAAACCTTGTTCTAGAGGGATTATTAGTAATAACCTTGTTCTAGAGGGATACTTAGTAAGAATCTTGTCCGAGAAAGATAACTAGTTAGAATCTTGTTCTAGACGGGTAATTTGTAATAACCTTGTTCGAGAAGGATAACTAGTGAGAACCTTGTTCTCGAAGGATAACTAGTTAGAACCTTGTTCTAGAGGGATAATTAGTAAGAATCTTGTCCGAGAAAGATAACTAGTGAGAACCTTGTTCTAGACGGGGAATTAGTAATAACCTTGTCCGAGAAGGATAACTAGTGAGAACTGTTGAGAGTACTCACAATGACCCAGAGTTTGCACGGATGATACAAGAGAAGAGTGACCCGGGATTTGCACGGTCACTAAACCCAGAATATGCACGAACACTAAACCCGGAGTCCACACAAATAGAACGGTTGGAGTCACGGAATCATGACCCGGAATATGCACGAATACTAAACCCGGAATACGCACGAATAGAGCCATTAGATGAAGACGAGCTGGGTGAAGTAGTCAGCAAGCTAAAAGAGAGGGGGGGACCACGCTGAGAAAGAAAGGGACAGCTTGTCTCCAAGTGGTCCACACCACCTTATCCTTCTTTTTTGAATTCAGATATTTTTCTATAGGTTTTAACCTAGTTGCCTTTGTATCTTGCATATATATAGAGTGTATAGCCTTGTAAACATGTTTTTAAGCTAATAAGAAAAAAAACAGTTTTCAGCCTCTTGTGAGCTCTCCCAAAAACGCCCACACTTTATCTTTTTTTATTCTTCAATTCTTGCTTCTATTCTCACAAATCTATACTCTATACTCATAAATCTACATGGTATCAGAGCAGTTCTAAAGATCTGAGTGGGTTTATTCTTGTGTTTTTGAAAAAAAAAAAATCTGGGTTTGTGTTCTTGAAAAATCTGGGTTTGTGTTCTTTAGAAATCTTGGTTTATTCTTGAAAGTGCAAACAATTCATGGAGATGCAAAAGCAAGCTGTTCTACCAGTTGTTCTCAAGGGGAATAACTACTTGTTGTGGTCAAGGACTGCAAAGACTGCCCTAAGGAGCCGAGGGCTATGGGGATATGTTGAAGATGGCATTGAGGCTGTGAAGAAGAGCCCAATGGTGGAAGGTGAGGATGCTGCTGCTAGAGCTGAGAAGGTGAAGAAATGGGACCAGGAGGACCAGCAAGTCTTAACCATGATTCAAGGCTCTTTAGATGCTTCTATCCTTGCTGGTTATTCCTATTGTGAAACTGCCAAGGAGTTGTGGGATACACTCAAGGGCGTGTATGGAGATGTTTCAAACATTTCTAGGATTTTTGAGGTGAAAAAGGCTTTGAATGATCTTCAGCAAGAGGGAAAGGCGTTCAATGATTTGTTTGGGGTCTTTAGAGGGTTGTGGGCAGAGTTGGAGATGCTTAGACCACCCACAAATGACCTTAAGGAACTGAATGAAAGGAGGGAGCAAGATCAAGTCTTTGGGTTGCTGCTTACTCTCAATGACTCTTATAAGGGTCTCATTCAACATATTTTGAGGTTTGACAAACTTCCAACTCTAAATGAAATTTGTCAACAAATTCAGAAGGAGGAAGGCTCAAGGAGCCTATTTCAACCATCTAGTGAGATGGCTCATGCTGTGTACAAACCGGCGCTTTATGGAGACAAGAAAGCACTAGTTTGTGAGCATTGTAAGATGAAAGGTCATAGCAAAGAAAAATGCTGGACTCTTCATCCACACTTGAAACCGGCTAGGCTGAGAGGAAATGGCCAAGGGGCGGTCAAGGGCAAAGGGTGTTTGCTGGAACAGCTCTAGCTGAAGAGGGTAATGGGCTGGTTCGAAAATCTGATTTTGAAGCTTTGATCAAGAGCATTGCAAGGCTCACCGAATCAGGTAAGAGATGTTTTGTTTCTAAAATTCAGAACAAGGTTATTGTTGATTCGGGTGCTAGTCACCATATGATTAAGGATGGAACCTTATTAGCTAATGTTAGACCTCATGGTGGAATGGTTAAGGTAGCTAATGGTAGGGAGGTGCCTATAGAAGGAATTGGAGATTTTGAAGTGTTTAGGAAAAACACTAAAGCCTTATATGTTCCTGAATTCACTTCTAACTTATTATCGGTTCATAAGGCTACAAAGGACCTAGATTGCAAGGTTATTTTTGGGTCTGATTTGGTTCAGTTTCAGGACAATAAGACTGATAAGGTGTTTGGGGAAGGAGGAGTGAAGGATGGTCTTTATGTTTTGAATAAGAAGGTGGATGATGGAGAGAAGTCATATGCTCTTAGTGCGGTTGGTTCAAGCTCTTTATGGCACTCACGTTTGGGACATCCAAGTAGTAAGGTGCTCAGCATGGTCTTGCCCAACCTAGTTCAAGAGAATAAAGAGTGTGAAGCTTGTGTGTTAGGAAAACATTGTAGAAGTAGCTTTCCGGATTCAAGTACAATGTATGAGAAGTGTTTTGAGCTAGTCCATTCGGATGTGTGGACAGCTCCATGTGTTTCTAAGGATCAATATAAGTATTTTGTGTCATTCATTGATGAGAAGTCCAAGTATACATGGGTGACACTAATGGGTTCCAAAGATCAAGTGTTTGAATCATTCACCAAATTCTACAACTATGTGGAAACACAATTTGGAGCAAGAGTTAAGATCCTTAGAAGTGACAATGGAGGAGAATACACAAGCAATCAGTTCAAGAAGTTTGTGGATGATAAGGGGATAGTTCATCAAACTTCTTGCCCATACACACCTCAGCAAAATGGAGTCTCGTAAAGGAAGAATAGACATGTGCTAGAGGTGGCTAGAAGTATGATGTTTGAGAGAGGAGTTCCTAAGAGATTTTGGGGAGATGCGGTGATGGTAGCTTGTTATGTGATCAATAGGCTCCCAACACCAAATCGGGAAAACAAGTCTCCTTATGAGGTCTTGAATGGTATTAAACCAAGCATTGATCATCTCCGAGTCTTTGGATGTAGGTGCTACGTGTTTATTCCCGAAGCTCAAAGGAATAAGCTGGAACCTAAGAGCATTAAGTGCGTGTTTGTTGGATACTCAAGCACTAAAAAGGGCTACAAGTGTTATGATCCAGAGACAAAACGCATATATGTATCAAGAGAAGTCCGGTTTGATGAAGATGTGGGTTATTTCACCGAGAAGAAGTGGGGAGACTTAGAAGAGATTGTTAGCACTAGGGCGGATATGGAATCAATACTGAGAAGTATTTCACCTAGGGAAGAAGGGGATGAAGAAGGAGCGAGTCAAATCATAATTGAGGAGGAAATGGATTCGGTTAGTCATCAATCCGAAGAAAGTAGCTCTTCATTGGAATCTGAGGAAGAAAAAGAAGCCTCGGTCCCTCAAAGTGAAGAGAATGTTTCTCAAGACCACGAAGCTGAGGTGGAGAATGTGGAGACTCACGTGCAAGAACCTGTTCTAAGAAGAAGCACAAGACTCAAGTTTGGTCCAGAAAATTGGAAAAATACAAGGGTGTATTTTAATGGTCTAGCAACAGCTCAAGCTGATACTAAGCAAGTAGTGTCCTCTACATTGAGTGGGGATTGTTCTGAGTGTACGGCGGGCTTAGATCCTGTTCCTATAGGCAACAGCACTCCTCCCTCACTAAGTAGTTCGGACATTACTCAAAAAGAAGAAACAAGTGTTGCAGCGAAGAGATCCAATTGAGGAGTATTGCTCATTAGCTTACTTCCCTAAGGAGCACCAAGCATATCTGAGCAAGATTGATAAAAATAAGGTCCCAACATCCTATGAAGAAGCATGTAAGGATGAGACATGGGTCCAGGATATGAGGGAAGAAATTGGGTCTTTGGAGAAGAATAATACATGGGATTTGACTGAACTTCCAAGAGGGAAGAAGCTGGTGGGATGTAGGTGGGTTTACACCATCAAGTATAAGAGCAATGGTGAAGTGGAGAGGTACAAAGCTAGACTAGTGGCAAAAGGATACACACAAGTCTATGGAGAAGACTATACTGAAACATTTGCACCGGTGGCTAAATTGCATTCAATTAGAGCTCTTCTATCCGTTGCCATTAATCTATCATGGGGACTATGGCAAATGGATGTGAAGAATGCTTTCTTACATGGTGATCTGGAAGAAGAAGTCTTCATGGCTTGTCCTCAAGGATATGGTACACAAGAAGGAGAAGTGTGTAAGTTGAGGAAAGCCATCTACGGATTAAAACAATCACCGAGGGCATGGTACCAAAGATTGAGTGGTTGTTTGATGGATAAGGGATTTACAAAATCTGAGGCTAATCATACTCTATTCACTAAGAAGAATCAAGGAGGCATAGTGGTGGTATTGATCTATGTGGATTGATATCATCATCACTGGAAGTGATGTTGAAGGGATTAGTGAAACTAAGGGGATTTTGAAGTCTTCGTTTGATATTAAAGATTTGGGAGAGTTGAAGTATTTTCTGGGCATTGAGATGATTAGGGGAGACCAATGGGATGTTCATATCACAAAGGAAGTATGTGATTGATTTACTAAAAGAAACTAGAAAGCTGGGATCAAAACCAGCAAGAACACCCATTGAAGAAGGTTATCAAGATGTGATTAAGGGGGAGATATGGCCAGATGTGAAACAATATCAGAGGTTGGTTGGGAAGTTGATTTATCTAACGATTACTAGACCGGATATTTGTTTTGCAGTCAATAGAGTGAGCCAACATATGCAAGCTCCCAAAACACACCATTGGAATATGGTGGAGAGGATACTCCGATATCTTAAAGGGGATCCAGGAAAGGGAATATGGTTAAAGTGCAATGGGAAAACTGAATTGGAAGCTTATTGTGATGCTGATTGGGCTGGAGATAAAGAAGATAGAAAATCAACAACCGGATATTGCACATTCTTGGGAGGTAATCTAGTGACATGGAGAAGCAAAAAACAGAAAGTTATCGCTCTATCTAGTGCTGAAGCTGAGTATAGAGCAATGAAAGAGGTCACTAAAGAGATGATATGGCTAAAGGCTCTTCTTAAGGATGTGGGGATTAGTGATGACAAACCGATGAGCTTATATTGTGATAATCAAGCTGCGATCCATATAGCCTCTAATCCGGTATTCCATGAGCGAACAAAGCATATAGAAGTGGATTGTCACTTTGTTCGAGGAAAGATTCAAGAAGGGTTGATTGAGCCCAAGTTTGTGAAGAGTGGAGATCAGATGGCGGATATATTCACTAAGGCTACTCCGTTGCGTGTTTGTGAGTATATCCATGACAAGATTAGCCTATGGAGTCCTCACCGGCCAACCTTGAGGGGAGTGTTGAGAGTACTCACAATGACCCAGAGTTTGCACGGATGATACAAGAGAAGAGTGACCCGGATTTGCACGTCACTAAACCCAGAATATGCACGAACACTAAACCCGGAGTCCACACATAGAACGGTTGGAGTCACGGAATCATGACCCGAATACGCACGAATACTAAACCCGAATACGCACGAATAGAGCCATTAGATGAAGACGAGCTGGGTGAAGTAGTCAGCAAGCTAAAAGAGTAGGGGGACCACGCTGAGAAAGAAAGGGACAGCTTGTCTCCAAGTGGTCCACACCACCTTATCCTTCTTTTTGAATTCAGATATTTTTCTATAGGTTTTAACCTAGTTGCCTTTGTATCTTGCATATATATAGAGTGTATAGCCTTGTAAACATGTTTTTAAGCTAATAAGAAAAAAACAGTTTTCAGCCTCTTGTGAGCTCTCCCAAAAACGCCCACACTTTATCTTTTTTTATTCTTCAATTCTTGCTTCTATTCTCACAAATCTATACTCTATACTCATAAATCTAC
>JAMKOQ010000148.1:0-67802 GCA_026770425.1 Boechera divaricarpa
AGTGGTGTATGTTTCAATATTTTAAATTTTATTATGACATTCCGTTTAGAGTTCGTGACCTTCCATTGAAAACAACGATAACTAATAAGAATCGAGAAGTAGAAAAATAAGTTCATGAAATGTTGAAAACCACCAAAGGAGTGAATTAAGGGGATAAATATGCTCATAAGTTGTGTATGTTTCAATATTTCAAATTTTATTATGACATTCCGATTTTCTCGAGAGTTTGTGACTCTTCCATTGAAAACATCGATAACTAATAAGAATCGAGAAGTAAGATAATAAGTTCATGAAGCATTAGCAAAGTGATTAAGGGGATAAATATGTTCATAAGTGGTATCTGTTTCAATGTTTCCAAATTTTATTATGACAATTCTGTTTCGTGATTTGTAGGACATTTTTATCCATTGAAAACAACGACTAACTCGTAAAGAATCGAGAAATAGGAAAATAAGTTCATGAAATGTTGAAAACTACCAAAGTGAATTAAGCGGATAAATATGCTCATAATTGGTGTATGTTTCAATATTTTCAAATTTTATTATGACATTCCGTTTTGAGGAGTACGTGACTTTCCCATTGAAAACAGCGATAACTAATCAGAAGAATAGAAGTCGAAAATAGAGTTTCATGAAATGTTGAAAACCACCAAAAGTGAATTAAGTGGATAAATATGCTCACAAGTGTAGTATGTTTCAATATTTCAAATTTTATTATGACATTCCGCTTTAGAGTTAGTGACCTTCCATTGAAAACAGCGATAACTGCTAAGAATCGAGAAAGTAGGAAAATAAGTTCATGAAATGTTGAAAAACCACCAAAGTGGAATTAAAGATAAATATGCTCATAAGTGGTGTATGTTTCAATACTTAAAATTTTATTATGACATTCCGTTTCGAGTGTTCGTGACATTCCATTGAAAACAGCGATAACTTATAAGAATGGAGAAGGAGGAAAATAAGTTCATGAAATGTTGAAAACCACCAAAGTGAATTAAGTGGATAAATATGTTCATAAGTGGTGTATGTTTCAATATTTCAAATTTTATTATGACATTCTGTTTCGAGTGTTCGTGACCTTCCATTGAAAACAGCGATAAATAATAAGAATCGACAAAGAGAAAATAAGTTCATGAAATGTTGAAAACCACCAAAGTGAAATAAGGGGATAAATATGCTCATAAGTGGTGTATGTTTCAATATTTTAAATTTTATTATGACATTCCGTTTCGAGAGTTCGTGACCTTCCATTGAAAAGAACGATAACTAATAAGAATCGGGAAGGAGAAAAATAAGTTCATGAAACGTTAAAAACCACCAAAGTGAATAAAGGGGATAAATATGCTCATAAGTGGTGTATGTTTCTATATTTTAAATTTTATTGTGACATTCCGTTTCGAGAGTTTGTGACTTTCCATTGAAAACAGCGATAACTAATAAGAATCGAGAAGTAAGATAATAAGTTCATGAAAGTTGAAATATGCTCATAAGTGGTTTATGTTTCAATGTTTCAAATTTTATTATGACGTTACGTTTCGTGATTTCGTGACATTCCATTGAAAATCGCGATAACTCGTAAGAATCCAGAAGTAGAAATGTAAGTTCAAGAAATGTTGAAATCTATCAAATATAAATGTCGGGATAAATATGCTCATAAGTGGTATATGTTTCAATATTTCAAATTTTATAATGATATTCCGTTTCGAGAATTCGTGACTTTCCATTGAAAACAGCGTTAACTAATAAAAATCGAGAAGTAGGAAAATAAGTTCATGAATTGTTGAAAACCACCAAAGTGAAATAAGGGGATAAATATGCTCATAAGTGGTGTATGTTTCAATATTTTAAATTTTATCATGACATTCCGTTTAGAGTTCGTGACCTTCCATTGAAAACAACGATAATTAATAAGAATCGGGAAGGAGAAAAATAAGTTCTATGAAATGTTGAAAACCATTAAAGTGAATTAAGGGGATTAATATGCTCATTAGTGGTGTATGTTTCAATACTTCAAATTTTATTATGACATTTCGTTTCGAGTGTTCGTGACCTTCCATTGAAAACAGCGATAACTTATAAGAATAGAGAAGGAGGAAAATAAGTTCATGAAATGTTGAAAACCACCAAAGTGAATTAAGTGGATAAATATGCTCATAAATGGTGTCTATGTTTCAATATTTCAAATTTTATTATGATATTCAGTTTCGAGTGTTCTTAACTTTCCATTGAAAACAGCGATCACTAATAAGAATCGAAGGAGGAAAATAAGTTCATGAAACGTTGAAAACCACCCAAAGTAAATTAAGGGAATAAATATGCTCATAAGTGGTGTATGTTTTAATATTTCAAATTTTATTATGACATTCCGTTTTGAGAGTTCGTGACCTTCCATTGAAAACAGCGATAACTCATAAGAATCGAGAAGGAGGAAAATAAGTTCATGAAATGTTGAAAACCACCAAAGTGAATTAACGGGATTAATATGCTCATTAGTGGTGTACGTTTCAATACTTCAAATTTTATTATGACATTTCGTTTCGAGTGTTCGTGACCTTCCATTGAAAACAGCGATAACTTATAAGAATAGAGAAGGAGGAAAATAAGTTCATGAAATCTTGAAAACCACCAAAGTAGAATTAAGGGGATAAATATGCTCATAAATAAGTGGTGTATGTTTCAATATTTCAAATATTATTATGATATTCAGTTTCGAGTGTTGGTGACTTTCCATTAAAAACAACGGTAACTAATAAGAATCGAGAAGTAGGAAAATAAGTTTATGAAATGTTGAAAACCACCAAAGTGAAATAAGGGGATAAATATGCTCATAAGTGGTGTATGTTTCAATATTTTAAATTTTATTATGACATTCTGTTTCGAGAGTTCGTGACCTTCCATTGAAAACAACGATAACTAATAAGAATCGGGAAGGAGAAAAATAAGTTCATGAAACGTTGAAAACAACCAAAGTGAATTAAGGGGATAAATATGCTCATAAGTGGTGTATGTTTCAATATTATAAATTATATTCTGACATTACGTATCAAGGTAGAGCTCCTTTCCAGTGAAATCAGCGAAACATAATAAGAATCGAGAAGTAAGGTAATTAGTTCATGAAAGTTGAAATATGAAAATATGTTGTGTATGTTTGAATATTTCAAATTTTATTATGACATTCCGTTTCGTGATGTCGTGACATTCCATTGAAAACAGCGATAGCTCTTAAGAATCGAGAAATAGGAAAATAAGTTCATGAAATGTTGAAAACTACAAAATTGAATTATGGGGATAAATATGCTCATAAGTGGTGTATGTTTCAATATTTCAAATTTTATTATGGCATTCCGTTTCGAGAATTCGTGACTTTCCATTGAAAACAGCGTTAACTAATAAAAATCGAGAAGTAGGAAAATAAGTTCATGAAATGTTAAAAACTACCAAAGTGAATTAAGGGGATAAATATTCTCATATGTGGTGTATTTTTCAGTATTTCAAATTTTATTATGACATTCCGTTTTGAGAGTACGTGACATTCCATTGAAAACAACGATAACTAATAAGAATCGAGAAGTAAGAAAATAAATTTATGAAATGTTGAAAACCACCAAAGTGAATTAAGTGGATAAATATGCTCATAAGTGGTGTATGTTTCAATATTTCAAATTTTATTATGACATTCCGTTTCGTGATTTCGTGACATTCCATTAAAAACAGCGGTAACTCGTAAGAATCGAGAAATAGGAAAATAAGTTCATGAAATTTTGAAATATGCTCATAAGTGGTGTATGTTTCAATATTTCAAGTTTTATTATGACATTCTGTTTCGTGATTTCGTGACATTCCATTGAAAACAACGGTAACTCGTAAGAATCGAGAAATAGGAAAATAAGTTCATGAAATGTTGAAAACCACCAAAGTGAAATAAAGCTAACTATGCTCATTAGTGGTGTATGTTTCAATACTTCAAATTTTATTATGACATTTCGTTTCGAGTGTTCGTGACCTTCCATTGAAAACAGCGATAACTTATAAGAATAGAGAAGGAGGAAAATAAGTTCACGAAATCTTGAAAACCACCAAAGTGAATTAAGTGGATAAATATGCTCATAACTGGTATGTATGTTTCAATATTTCAAATTTTATTATGATATTTAGTTTCGAGTTCGTAACTTTCCATTGAAAACAGCGATCACTAATAAGAATCGAGGAGGAAAATAAGTTCATGAAATGTTGAAAACCACCAAAGTGAAATAAGGGGATAAATATGCTCATAAGTGGTGTATGTTTCAATATTTTAAATTTTATTATGACATTCCGTTTCGAGAGTTCGTGACCTTCCATTGAAAACAACGATAACTAATAAGAATCGGGAAGGAGAAAAATAAGTTCATGAAACGTTGAAAACCACCAAAGTGAATTAAGGGGATAAATATGCTCATAAGTTGTGTATGTTTCAATATTTCAAATTTTATTGTGACATTCCGTTTCGAGAGTTTGTGACTTTCCATTGAAAACATCGATAACTAATAAGAATCGAGAAGTAAGATAATAAGTTCATGAAAGTTGAAATATGTTCATAAGTGGTATCTGTTTCCAATGTTTCAAATTTTATTATGACATTCTGTTTCGTGATTTCGTGACATTCCATTGAAAACAGCGATAACTCGTAAGAATCGAGAAGTAGGAAAATAAGTTCATGAAATGTTGAAAACTACCAAAGTGAATTAAGCGGATAAATATGCTCATAAGTGGTGTATGTTTCAGTATTTCAAATTTTATTATGACATTCCGTTTTGAGAGTACGTGACTTTCGATTGAAAACAGCGATAACTAATAAGAATCGAGAGAGTGCGAAAATAAGTTTATGAAATGTTGAAAACCACCAAAGTGAATTAAGTGGATAAATATGCTCACAAGTGGTGTATGTTTCAATATTTCAAATTTTATTATGACATTCCGTTTCGAGAGTTCGTGACCTTCCATTGAAAACAGCGATAACTCCTAAGAATCGAAAAGGAGGAAAGTAAGTTTATGAAATGTTGAAAACCACCAAAGTGAATTAAGTGGATAAATATGCTCACTAGTGGTGTATGTTTCAATATTTAAAATTTTATTATGACATTTCGTTTCGAGAGTTCGTGACCTTCCATTGAAAACAGCGATAACTTCTAAGAATGGAGAAGGAGGAAAATAAGTTCATGAAATGTTGAAAACCACCAAAGTGAATTAAGTGGATAAATATGTTCATAAGTGGTGTATGTTTCAATATTTCAAATTTTATTATGACATTCTGTTTAGAGTGTTCGTGACCTTCCATTGAAAACAGCGATAAATAATAAGAATCGACAAAGAGAAAAATAAGTTCATGAAATGTTGAAAACCACCAAAGTGAAATAAGGGGATAAATATGCTCATAAGTGGTGTATGTTTCAATATTTCAAATTTTATTATGACATTCTGTTTCGAGTGTTCGTGACCTTCCATTGAAAACAGCGATAAATAATAAGAATCGACAAAGAGAAAAATAAGTTCATGAAATGTTGAAAACCACCAAAGTGAAATAAGGGGATAAATATGCTCATAAGTGGTGTATGTTTTTATATTTTAAATTTTATTATGACATTCCGTTTCGAGAGTTTGTGACTTTCCATTGAAAACAGCGATAACTAATAAGAATCGAGAAGTAAGATAATAAGTTCATGAAAGTTGAAATATGCTCATAAGTGGTGTATGTTTCAATGTTTTAAATTTTATTATGACATTCCGTTTCGTGATTTCGTGACATTCCATTGAAAACGGCGATAACTCGTAAGAATCGAGAAGTAGGAAAATAAGTTCAGGAAATGTTGAAAACTACCAAATTGAAATATGGGGATAAATATGCTCATAAGTGGTATATGTTTCAATATTTCAAATTTTATAATGACATTCCGTTTCGAAATTCGTGACTTTCCATTGAAAACAGCGTTAACTTAATAAAAATCGAGAAGTAGGAAAATAAGTTCATGAATTGTTCAAAACCACCAAAGTGAAATAAGGGGATAAATATGCTCATAAGTGGTGTATGTTTCAATATTTTAAATTTTATCATGACATTCCGTTTAGAGAGTTCGTGACCTTCCATTGAAAACAACGATAATTAATAAGAATCGGGAAGGAGAAAAATAAGTTCATGAAACGTTGAAAACCACCAAAGTGAATTAAGGGGATAAATATGCTCATAAGTGGTGTTTGTTTCAATATTTCAAATTTTATTGTGACATTCCGTTTCGAGAGTTCGTGACATTCCATTGAAAACAACGATAACTCATAAGAATCGAGAAATAGGAAAATAAGTTCATGAAATATTGAAAACCACCAAAGTAAATTAAGGGGATAAATATGCTCATAAGTGGTGTATGTTTTCATTATTTCAAATTTTATTATGACATTCCGTTTCGAGAGTTCGTGACCTTCCATTGAAAACAGCAATAACTCATAAGAATCGAGAAGGAGGAAAATAAGTTCATGAAATGTTGAAAACCATTAAAGTGAATTAAGGGGATTAATATGCTCATTAGTGGTGTATGTTTCAATACTTCAAATTTTATTATGACATTTTCGTTTTGAGTGTTCGTGACCTTCCATTGAAAACAGCGATAACTTATAAGAATAGAGAAGGAGGAAAATAAGTTCATGAAATGTTGAACACCACCAAAGTGAATTAAGTGGATAAATATGCTCATAAGTGGTGTGTATGTTTCAATATTTCAAATTTTATTATGATATTCAGTTTCGAGTGTTCTTAACTTTCCATTGAAAACAGCGATCACTAATAAGAATCGAGGAGGAAAATAAGTTCATGAAACGTTGAAAACCACCAAAGTAAATTAAGGGAATAAATATACTCATAAGTGGTGTATGTTTTAATATTTCAAATTTTATTATGACATTCCGTTTCGAGAGTTCGTGACCTTCCATTGAAAACAGTGATAACTCATAAGAATCGAGAAGGAGGAAAATCAGTTCATGAAATGTTGAAAACCACCAAAGTGAATTAAGGAGATTAATATGCTCATTAGTGGTGTACGTTTCAATACTTCAAATTTTATTATGACATTTCGTTTTCGAGTGTTAAGTGGACCTTCCATTGAAAACTTGACGATAACTTATAAGAATAGAGAAGGAGGAAAATAAGTTCATGAAATCTTGAAAACCACCAAAGTGAATTAAGTGGATAAATATGCTCATAAGTGGTGTATATATTTCAAGATTTCAAATTATATTAAGATATTTAGTTTCGAGTGTTCTTAACTTTCCATTGAAAACAGCGATCACTAATAAGAATCGAGGAGGAAAATAAGTTCATGAAATGTTGAAAACCACCAAAGTGAAATAAGGGGATAAATATGCTCATAAGTGGTGTATGTTTCAATATTTTAAATTTTATTATGACATTCCGTTTCGAGAGTTCGTGACCTTCCATTGAAAACAACAATAACTAATAAGAATCGGGAAGGAGAAAAATAAGTTCATGAAATGTTGAAAACCACCAAAGTGAATTAAGGGGATAAATATGCTCATAAGTGGTGTATGTTTCAATATTTCAAATTTTATTGTGACATTCCGTTTCGAGAGTTTGTGACTTTCCATTGAAAACAGCGATAACTAATAAGAATCGAGAAGTAAGATAATAAGTTCATGAAAGTTGAAATATGTTCATAAGTGGTGTATGTTTCAATGTTTCAAATTTTATTATGACATTCCGTTTCGTGATTTCGTGACATTCCATTGAAAACAGCGATAACTCGTAAGAATCGAGAAGTAGAAAAATAAGTTCACGAAATGTTGAAAACTACCAAATTGAATTATGGGGATAAATATGCTCATAAGTGTTATATTTTTCAATATTGCAAATTTTATTATGACATTCCGTTTCGAGAATTCGTGACTTTCCATTGAAAACAGCGTTAACTAATAAAAATCGAGAAGTAGGAAAATAAGTTCATGAAATGTTAAAAACTACCAAAGTGAATTAAGAGGATAAATATGCTCATAAGTGGTGTATTTTTCAGTATTTCAAATTTTATTATGACATTTCGTTTTGAGAGTACGTGACATTCCATTGAAAACAGCGATAACTAATAAGAATCGAGAAGTAAGAAAATAAGTTTATAAAAGTTTAAAACTACCAAAGTGAATTAAGTGGATAAATATGCTCATAAGTGGTGTATGTTTCAATATTTCAAATTTTATTATGACATTCCGTTTCGTGATTTCGTGACATTCCATTAAAAACAGCGGTAACTCGTAAGAATCGACAAATAGGAAAATAAGTTCATGAAATGTTGAAAACCACCAAATTGAATTAAGGGGATAAATATGCTCATCAGTGGTGTATGTTTCAATATTTCAAATTTTATTATGACATTCTGTTTAGTGATTTCGTGACATTCCATTAAAAACAACGGTAACTCGTAAGAATCGAGAAATAGGAAAATAAGTTCATGAAATGTTGAAAACCACCAAAGTGAAATAAGGGGATAACTATGCTCATTAGTGGTGTATGTTTCAATACTTCAAATTTTATTATGACATTTCGTTTCGAGTGTTCGTGACCTTCCATTGAAAACAGCGATAACTTATAAGAATAGAGAAGGAGGAAAATAAGTACATGAAATCTTGAAAACTACCAAAGTGAATTAAGTGGATAAATATGCTCATAAGTGGTGTGTATGTTTCAATATTTCAAATTTTATTATGATATTCCGTTTCGAGAAGTTCGTGACTTTCCATTGAAAACAGCGTTAACTAATAAAAATCGAGAAGTAGGAAAATAAGTTCATGAATTGTTCAAAACCACCAAAGTGAAATAAGGGGATAAATATGCTCATAAGTGGTGTATGTTTCAATATTTTAAATTTTATCATGACATTCCGTTTAGAGAGTTCGTGACCTTCCATTGAAAACAACGATAATTAATAAGAATCGGGAAGGAGAAAAATAAGTTCATGAAATGTTGAAAACCACCAAAGTGAATTAAGGGGATAAATATGCTCATAAGTGGTGTATGTTTCAATATTTTAAATTTTATCATGACATTCCGTTTAGAGAGTTCGTGACCTTCCATTGAAAACAACGATAATTAATAAGAATCGGGAAGGAGAAAAATAAGTTCATGAAACGTTGAAAACCACCAAAGTGAATTAAGGGGATAAATATGCTCATAAGTGGTGTATGTTTCAATATTTCAAATTTTATTATGACATTCCGTTTCGAGAGTTCGTGACCTTCCATTGAAAACAGCAATAACTCATAAGAATCGAGAAGGAGGAAAATAAGTTCATGAAATGTTGAAAACCATTAAAGTGAATTAAGGGGATTAATATGCTCATTAGTGGTGTATGTTTCAATACTTCAAATTTTATTATGACATTTCGTTTTGAGTGTTCGTGACCTTCCATTGAAAACAGCAATAACTTATAAGAATAGAGAAGGAGGAAAATAAGTTCATGAAATGTTGAAAACCACCAAAGTGAATTAAGTGGATAAATATGCTCACAAGTGTTGTGTATGTTTCAATATTTCAAATTTTATTATGATATTCAGTTTCGAGTGTTCTTAACTTTCCATTGAAAACAGCGATCACTAATAAGAATCGAAGAAAGAGGAAAATAAGTTCATGAAACGTTGAAAACCACCAAAGTAAATTAAGGGAATAAATATACTCATAAGTGGTGTATGTTTTAATATTTCAAATTTTATTATGACATTCCGTTTCGAGAGTTCGTGACCTTCCATTGAAAACAGCGATAACTCATAAGAATCGAGAAGGAGGAAAATCAGTTCATGAAATGTTGAAAACCACCAAAGTGAATTAAGGAGATTAATATACTCATTAGTGGTGTACGTTTCAATATTTCAAATTTTATTATGACATTTCGTTTCGAGTGTTCGTGACCTTCCATTGAAAACAGCGATAACTTATAAGAATAGAGAAGGAGGAAAATAAGTTCATGAAATCTTGAAAACCACCAAAGTGAATTAAGTGGATAAATATGCTCATAAGTGGTGTATGTTTCAATATTTCAAATTTTATTATGATATTTAGTTTCGAGTGTTCTTAACTTTCCATTGAAAACAGCGATCACTAATAAGAATCGAAGGAGGAAAATAAGTTCATGAAATGTTGAAAACCACCAAAGTGAAATAAGGGGATAAATATGCTCATAAGTGGTGTATGTTTCAATATTTTAAATTTTATTATGACATTCCGTTTCGAGAGTTCGTGACCTTCCATTGAAAACAACAATAACTAATAAGAATCGGGAAGGAGAAAAATAAGTTCATGAAATGTTGAAAACAACCAAAGTGAATTAAGGGGATAAATATGATCATAAGTGGTGTATGTTTCAATATTTCAAATTTTATTGTGACATTCCGTTTCGAGATTTTGTGAATTTCCATTGAAAACAACGATAACTAATAAGAATCGGGAAGGAGAAAAATAAGTTCATGAAACGTTGAAAACAACCAAAGATAATTAAGGGGATAAATATGCTTATAAGTGGTGTATGTTTCAATATTTCAAATTTTATTATGACATTCCGTTTCGAGATTTCGTGACATTCCATTGAAAACAGCGATAACTAGTAAGAATCGAGAAGTAGGAAAATAAGTTCACGAAATGTTGAAAACTACCAAATTGAATTATGGGGATAAATATGCTCACATAAGTGTTATATGTTTCAATATTTCAAATTTTATTATGACATTCCGTTTCGAGAATTCGTGACTTTCCATTGAAAACAGCGATAACTAATAAAAATCGAGAAGTAGGAAAATAAGTTTATGAAATGTTGAAAACCACCGAAGTGAATTAAGGGGATAAATATGCTCATAAGTGGTGTATGTTTCAATATTTCAAATTTTATTATGACATTTCGTTTCGTGATTTCGTGACATTCCATTGAAAACAGCGATAACTCGTAAGAATCGAGAAATAGGAAAATAAGTTCATGAAATGTTGAAAACCACCAAAGTGAATTAAGTGGATAAATATGCTCATAAGTGGTGTATGTTTCAATATTTCAAATTTTATTATGACATTTCGTTTCGTGATTTCGTGACATTCCATTGAAAACAGCGATAACTCGTAAGAATCGAGAAATAGGAAAATAAGTTCATGAAATGTTGAAAACCACCAAAGTGAATTAAGGAGATAAATATGCTCATCAGTGGTGTATGTTTTAATATTTCAAATTTTATTATGACATTCCGTTTCGTGATTTCGTGACATTCCATTGAAAACAGCGATAACTCGTAAGAATCGAGAAATAGGAAAATAAGTTCATGAAATGTTGAAAACCACCAAAGTGAATTAAGGAGATAAATATGCTCATCAGTGGTGTATGTTTTAATATTTCAAATTTTATTATGACATTCCGTTTCGTGATTTCGTGACATTCCATTGAAAACAGCGATAACTCGTAAGAATCGAGAAATAGGAAAATAAGTTCATGAAATGTTGAAAACCACCAAAGTGAATTAAGGGGATAAATATGCTCATAAGTGGTGTGTATGTTTCAATATTTCAAATTTTATTATGATATTCCGTTTCGAGAATTCGTGACTTTCCATTGAAAACAGCGATAACTAATAAAAATCGAGAAGTAGGAAAATAAGTTCATGAAATGTTGAAAACCACCAAAGTGAAATAAGGGGATAAATATGCTCATAAGTGGTGTATGTTTCAATATTTTAAATTTTATTATGACATTCCGTTTAGAGAGTTCGTGACCTTCCATTGAAAACAACGATAATTAATAAGAATCGAGAAGGAGGAAAATAAGTTCATGAAACGTTGAAAACCACCAAAGTGAATTAAGGGGATAAATATGCTCATAAGTGGTGTATGTTTCAATATTTCAAATTTTATTGTGACATTCCGTTTCGAGAGTTCGTGACATTCCATTGAAAACAGCGATAACTCATAAGAATCGAGAAATAGGAAAATAAGTTCATGAAATGTTGAAAACCACCAAAGTGAATTAAGGAGATAAATATGCTCATCAGTGGTGTATGTTTCAATATTTCAAATTTTATTATGACATTCCGTTTCGTGATTTCGTGACATTCCATTGAAACAGCGATAACTCGTAAGAATCGAGAAATTGGAAAATAAGTTCATGAAATGTTGAAAACCACCAAAGTGAATTAAGGGGATAAATATGCTCATTAGTGGTGTATACTTCAATATTTCAAATTTTATTATCACATTCCGTTTCGAGAGTTCGTGACCTTCCCTTGAAAACAGCGATAACTTATAAGAATAGAGAAGGAGGAAAATAAGTTCATGAAATGTTGAAAACCACCAAACTGAATTAAGTGGATAAATATGCTCATATAGTGGTGTGTATATTCAATATTTCAAATTTTATTATGATATTCAGTTTCGAGTGTTCGTGACTTTCCATTGAAAACAGCGATAACTAATAAGAATCGAGAAGTAGGAAAATAAGTTTATGAAATGTTGAAAACCACCAAAGTGAATTAAGTGGATAAATATGTTCATAAGTGGTGTACGTTTTAGTATTTCAAATTTTATTATGACATTCCGTTTTGAGAGTTCGTGACCTTCCATTGAAAACAGCGATAACTAATAAGAATCGAGAAGTAGGAAAATAAGTTCATGAAATGTTGAAAACCAGCAAAGTGAATTAAGGGGATAAATATGCTCATAAGTGGTGTATGTTTCAATATTTCAAATTTTATTATGACATGCCGTTTCGAGAGTTCGTGACCTTCTATTGAAAACAACGATAACTAATAAGAATCAGGAAGGAGGAAAATAAGTTCATGAGACGTTGAAAACCACCAAAGTGAATTATGGGGATAAATATGCTCATAAGTGGTGTACGTTTCAGTATTTCAAATTTTATTATGACATTCCGTTTTGAGAGTTCGTGACCTTCCATTGAAAACAGCGATAACTAATAAGAATCGAGAAGTAGGAAAATAAGTTCATGAAATGTTGAAAACCACCAAAGTGAATTAAGGGGATAAATATGCTCATAAGTGGTGTATGTTTCAATATTTTAAATTTTATTATGACATTCCGTTTCGAGAGTTCGTGACCTTCCATTGAAAACAACGATAACTAATAAGAATCGGGAAGGAGAAAAATAAGTTCATGAAACGTTGAAAACCACCAAAGTGAATTAAGGGGATAAATATGCTCATAAGTGGTGTATGTTTCAATATTTCAAATTTTATTATGACATTACGTTTCGAGAGTTCGTGACTTTCTATTGAAAACAGCGATAACTAATATAAGAATCGAGAAGTAGGAAAATAAGTTCATGAAATATTGAAAACCACCAAAGTGAATTAAGGGGATAAATATGCTCATAAGTGGTGTATGTTTCAATGTTTTAAATTTTATTATGACATTCCGTTTCGTGATTTCGTGATATTCCATTGAAAACAGCGATAACTCGTAAGAATCGAGAAGTAGGAAAATAAGTTCATGAAATGTTGAAAACTACCAAATTGAATTATGGGGATAAATATGCTCATAAGTGGTATATGTTTCAATATTTCAAATTTTATTATGACATTCCGTTTCGAGAATTCGTGACTTTCCATTGAAAACCGCGTTAACTAATAAAAATCGAGAAGTAGGAAAATAAGTTCATGAAATATTGAAAACCACCAAAGTGAATTAAGGGGATAAATATGCTCATAAGTGGTGTATGTTTCAATATTTCAAATTTTATTATGACATTTCGTTTCGTGATTTCGTGACATTCCATTGAAAACAGCGATAACTCGTAAGAATCGAGAAATAGGAAAATAAGTTCATGAAATGTTGAAAACCACCAAAGTGAATTAAGGGGATAAATATGCTCATAAGTGGTGTATGTTTCAATATTTCAAATTTTATTATGACATTTCGTTTCGTGATTTCGTGACATTCCATTGAAAACAGCGATAACTCGTAAGAATCGAGAAATAGGAAAATAAGTTCATGAAATGTTGAAAACCACCAAAGTGAATTAAGGAGATAAATATGCTCATCAGTGGTGTATGTTTCAATATTTCAAATTTTATTATGACATTCCGTTTCGTGATTTCGTGACATTCCATTGAAAACAGCGATAACTCGTAAGAATCGAGAAATAGGAAAATAAGTTCATGAAATGTTGAAAACCACCAAAGTGAATTAAGGGGATAAATATGCTCATTAGTGGTGTATATTTCAATATTTCAAATTTTATTATGACATTTTGTTTCGAGTGTTCGTGACCTTCCATTGAAAACAGCGATAACTTATAAGAATAGAGAAGGAGGAAAATAAGTTCATGAAATGTTGAAAACCACCAAACTGAATTAAGTGGATAAATATGCTCATAAGTGGTGTGTATGTTCAATATTTCAAATTTTATTATGATATTCAGTTTCGAGTGTTCGTGACTTTCCATTAAAAACAGCGATAACTAATAAGAATCGAGAAGTAGGAAAATAAGTTTATGAAATGTTGAAAACCACCAAAGTGAATTAAGTGGATAAATATGTTCATAAGTGGTGTACGTTTTAGTATTTCAAATTTTATTATGACATTCCGTTTTGAGAGTTCGTGACCTTCCATTGAAAACAGCGATAACTAATAAGAATCGAGAAGTAGGAAAATAAGTTCATGAAATGTTGAAAACCAGCAAAGTGAATTAAGGGGATAAATATGCTCATAAGTGGTGTATGTTTCAATATTTCAAATTTTATTATGACATGCCGTTTCGAGAGTTCGTGACTTTCCATTGAAAACAGCGATAACTAATAAGAATCGAGAAGTAGGAAAATAAGTTTATGAAATGTTGAAAACCACCAAAGTGAATTAAGTGGATAAAGATGCTCATAAGTGGTGTATGTTTCAATATTTCAAATTTTATTATGACATTCCATTTCGTGATTTCGTGACATTCCATTAAAAACAACGGTAACTCGTAAGAATCGAGAAATAGGAAAATAAATTCATAAAATGTTGAAAACTACCAACTTGAATTATGGGGATAAATGTGCTCATAAGTGGTGTATGTTTCAATATTTCAAATTTTATTATGACATTCCGTTTCGAGAGTTCGTGACATTCCATTGAAAACAGCGATAACTAATATAAGAATCGAGAAGGAGGAAAATAAGTTCATGAAATGTTGAAAACCACCAAAGTGAATTAAGGGGATAAATATGCTCATAAGTGGTGTATGTTTCAATATTTCAAATTTTATTATGACATTTCGTTTCGAGTGTTCGTGACCTTCCATTGAAAACAGCGATAACTTATAAGAATCGAGAAATAGGAAAATAAGTTCATGAAATGTTGAAAACCACCAAAGTAAATTAAGGGGATAAATATACTCATAAGTGGTGTATGTTTTAATATTTCAAATTTTATTATGACATTTCGTTTCGAGTGTTCGTGACCTTCCATTGAAAACAGCGATAACTTATAAGAATAGAGAAGGAGGAAAATAAGTTCATGAAATGTTGAAAACCACCAAAGTGAATTAAGTGGATAAATATGCTCATAAGTGGTGTGTATGTTTCAATATTTCAAATTTTATTATGATATTTAGTTTCAAGTGTTCGTAACTTTCCATTGAAAACAGCGATCACTAATAAGAATCGAGGAGGAAAATAAGTTCATGAAATGTTGAAAACCACCAAAGTGAAATAAGGGGATAAATATGCTCATAAGTGGTGTATGTTTCAATATTTTATATTTTATTATGACATTCCGTTTCGAGAGTTCGTGACCTTCCATTGAAAACAACGATAACTAATAAGAATCGGGAAAGAGAAAAATAAGTTCATGAAACGTTGAAAACCACCAAAGTGAATTAAGGGGATAAATATGCTCATAAGTGGTGTATGTTTCAATATTTCAAATTTTATTGTGACATTCCGTTTCAAGAGTTTGTGACTTTCCATTGAAAACAGCGATAACTAATAAGAATCGAGAAGTAAGATAATAAGTTCATGAAATGTTGAAAACCACCAAAGTGAATTAAGTGGATAAATATGTTCATAAGTGGTGTATGTTTCAATGTTTCAAATTTTATTATGACATTCCGTTTCGTGATTTCGTGACATTCCATTGAAAACAGCGATAACTCGTAAGAATCGAGAAGTAGGAAAATAAGTTCACGAAATGTTAAAAACTACCAAATTGAATTAAGGGGATAAATATGCTCATAAGTGTTATATGTTTCAATATTTCAAATTTTATTATGACATTCCGTTTCGAGAATTCATGACTTTCCATTGAAAACAGCGTTAACTAATAAAAACCGAGAAGTAGGAAAATAAGTTCATGAAATGTTAAAAACTACCAATGTGAATTAAGGGGATAAATATGCTCATAAGTGGTGTATGTTTCAATATTTTAAATTTTATTATGACATTCCGTTTCGAGAGTTCGTGACCTTCCATTGAAAACAACAATAACTAATAAGAATCGGGAAGGAGAAAAATAAGTTCATGAAATGTTGAAAACCACCAAAGTGAATTAAGGGGATAAATATGCTCATAAGTGGTGTATGTTTCAATATTTCAAATTTTATTGTGACATTCCGTTTCGAGAGTTTGTGACTTTCCATTGAAAACAGCGATAACTAGTAAGAATCGAGAAGTAGAAAAATAAGTTCACGAAATGTTGAAAACTACCAAATTGAATTATGGGGATAAATATGCTCATAAGTGTTATATTTTTCAATATTGCAAATTTTATTATGACATTCCGTTTCGTGATTTCGTGACATTCCATTGAAAACAGCGATAACTCGTAAGAATCGAGAAGTAGAAAAATAAGTTCATGAAATGTTGAAAACTACCAAATTGAATTATGGGGATAAATATGCTCATAAGTGTTATATTTTTCAATATTGCAAATTTTATTATGACATTCCGTTTCGAGAATTCGTGACTTTCCATTGAAAACAGCGTTAACTAATAAAAATCGAGAAGTAGGAAAATAAGTTCATGAAATGTTAAAAACTACCAAAGTGAATTAAGAGGATAAATATGCTCATAAGTGGTGTATTTTTCAGTATTTCAAATTTTATTATGACATTTCGTTTTGAGAGTACGTGACATTCCATTGAAAACAGCGATAACTAATAAGAATCGAGAAGTAAGAAAATAAGTTTATGAAATGTTGAAAACCACCAAAGTGAATTAAGTGGATAAATATGCTCATAAGTGGTGTATGTTTCAATATTTCAAATTTTATTATGACATTCCGTTTCGTGATTTCGTGACATTCCATTAAAAACAGCGGTAACTCGTAAGAATCGACAAATAGGAAAATAAGTTCATGAAATATTGAAAACCACCAAAGTGAATTAAGGGGATAAATATGCTCATCAGTGGTGTATGTTTCAATATTTCAAATTTTATTATGACATTCTGTTTCGTGATTTCGTGACATTCCATTAAAAACAACGGTAACTCGTAAGAATCGAGAAATAGGAAAATAAGTTCATGAAATGTTGAAAACCACCAAAGTGAAATAAGGGGATAACTATGCTCATTAGTGGTGTATGTTTCAATACTTCAAATTTTATTATGACATTTCGTTTCGAGTGTTCGTGACCTTCCATTGAAAACAGTGATAACTTATAAGAATAGAGAAGGAGGAAAATAAGTTCATGAAATCTTGAAAACTACCAAAGTGAATTAAGTGGATAAATATGCTCATAAGTGGTGTGTATGTTTCAATATTTCAAATTTTATTATGATATTTAGTTTCGAGTGTCCGTAACTTTCCATTCAAAACAGCGATCACTAATAAGAATCGAGGAGGAAAATAAGTTCATGAAATGTTGAAAACCACCAAAGTAAAATAAGGGGATAAATATGCTCATAAGTTGTGTATGTTTCAATATTTCAAATTTTATTATGACATTCCGTTTCGTGATTTCGTGACATTCCATTGAAAACAGCGATAACTCGTAAGAATCGAGAAGTAGGAAAATAAGTTCATGAAATGTTGAAAACTACCAAAGTGAATTAAGCGGATAAATATGCTCATAATTGGTGTATGTTTCAGTATTTCAAATTTTATTATGACATTCCGTTTTGAGAGTACGTGACTTTCGATTGAAAACAGCGATAACTAATAAGAATCGAGAAGTGGGAAAATAAGTTTATGAAATGTTGAAAACCACCAAAGTGAATTAAGTGGATAAATATGCTCATAAGTGGTGTATGTTTCAATATTTCAAATTTTATTATGACATTCCGTTTCGTGATTTCGTGACATTACATTAAAAACAACTGTCACTCGTAAGAATCGAGAAATAGGAAAATAAGTTCATGAAATGTTGAAAACTACCAAATTGAATTATGGGGATAAATGTGCTCATAACTGGTGTATGTTTCAATATTTCAAATATTATTATGATATTCCGTTTCGAGAGTTCGTGACATTCCATTGAAAACAGCGATAACTCATAAGAATCGAAATAGGAAAATAAGTTCATGAAATGTTGAAAACCACCAAAGTAAATTAAGGGGATAAATATACTCATAAGTGGTGTATGTTTTAATATTTCAAATTTTATTATGACATTCCGTTTCGAGAGTTCGTGACCTTCCATTGAAAACAGCGATAACTAATAAGAATCGAGAAGGAGGAAAATAAGTTCATGTAATGTTGAAAACCACCAAAGTGAATTAAGGGGATTAATATGCTCATTAGTGGTGTATGTTTCAATACTTCAAATTTTATTATGACATTTCGTTTCGAGTGTTCGTGACCTTCCATTGAAAACAGCGATAACTTATAAGAATAGAGAAGGAGGAAAATAAGTTCATGAAATGTTGAAAACCACCAAAGTGAATTAAGTGGTTAAATATGCTCATAAGTGGTGTGTATGTTTCAATATTTCAAATTTTATTATGATATTTAGTTTCAAGTGTTCGTAACTTTCCATTGAAAACAGCGATCACTAATAAGAATCGAGGAGGAAAATAAGTTCATGAAATGTTGAAAACCACCAAAGTGAAATAAGGGGATAAATATGCTCATAAGTGGTGTATGTTTCAATATTTTATATTTTATTATGACATTCCGTTTCGAGAGTTCGTGACCTTCGATTGAAAACAACGATAACTAATAACAATCGGGAAAGAGAAAAATAAGTTCATAAAACGTTGAAAACCACCAAAGTGAATTAAGGGGATAAATATGCTCATAAGTGGTGTATGTTTCAATATTTAAAATTTTATTGTGACATTCCGTTTCAAGAGTTTGTGACTTTCCATTGAAAACAGCGATAACTAATAAGAATCGAGAAGTAAGATAATAAGTTCATGAAAGTTGAAAACTACCAAATTGAATTAATGGGGATAAATATGTTCATAAGTGGTGTATGTTTCAATGTTTCAAATTTTATTATGACATTCCGTTTCATGATTTCGTGACATTCCATTGAAAACAGCGATAACTCGTAAGAATCGAGAAGTAGGAAAATAAGTTCACGAAATGTTAAAAACTACCAAATTGAATTAAGGGGATAAATATGCTCATAAGTGTTATATGTTTCAATATTTCAAATTTTATTATGACATTCCGTTTCGAGAATTCATGACTTTCCATTGAAAACAGCGTTAACTAATAAAAACCGAGAAGTAGGAAAATAAGTTCATGAAATGTTAAAAACTACCAATGTGAATTAAGGGGATAAATATGCTCATAAGTGGTGTATGTTTCAGTATTTCAAATTTTATTATGACATTCCGTTTTGAAAGTAGGTGACATTCCATTGAAAACAGCGATAACTAATAAGAATCGAGAAGTAAGAAAATAAGTTTATGAAATGTTGAAAACCACCAAAGTGAATTAAGTGGATAAATATGCTTATAAGTGGTGTATGTTTCAATATTTCAAATTTTATTATGACATTCCGTTTCGTGATTTCGTGACATTCCATTAAAAACAGTGGTAACTCGTAAGAATCGAGAAATAGGAAAATAAGTTCATGAAATGTTGAAATATGCTCATAAGTGGTGTATGTTTCAATATTTCAAATTTTATTATGACATTCCGTTTCGTGATTTCGTGACATTCCATTAAAAACAACGGTAACTCGTAAGAATCGAGAAATAGGAAAATAAGTTCATGAAATGTTGAAAACCACCAAAGTGAAATAAGGGGATAACTATGCTCATTAGTGGTGTATGTTTCAATACTTCAAATTTTATTATGACATTTCGTTTCGAGTGTTCGTGACCTTCCATTGAAAACAGCGATAACTTATAAGAATAGAGAAGGAGGAAAATAAGTTCATGAAATGTTGAAAACCACCAAAGTGAATTAAGTGGATAAATATGCTCATAAGTGGTGTGTATGTTTCAATATTTCAAATTTTATTATGATATTCAGTTTCGAGTGTTCGTAACTTTCCATTGAAAACAGCGATCACTAATAAGAATCGAGGAGGAAAATAAGTTCATGAAATGTTGAAAACCACCAAAATGAAATAAGGGGATAAATATGCTCATTAGTGGTGTATGTTTCAATATTTTAAATTTTATTATGACATTCCGTTTCGAGAGTTCGTGACCTTCCATTGAAAACAACAATAACTAATAAGAATCGGGAAGGAGAAAAATAAGTTCATGAAACGTTGAAAACCACCAAAGTGAATTAAGGGGATAAATATGCTCATAAGTGGTGTATGTTTCAATATTTCAAATTTTATTGTGACATTCCGTTTCGAGAGTTCGTGACCTTCCATTGAAAACAACAATAACTAATAAGAATCGGGAAGGAGAAAAATAAGTTCATGAAACGTTGAAAAAGATAAAAGTGACTTAAGGGTTTAAATATGTTCATAAGTGGTGTATGTTTCAATGTTTCAAATTTTATTATGACATTCCGTTTCGTGATTTCATGACATTCCATTGAAAACAGCGATAACTCGTAAGAATCGAGAAGTAGGAAAATAAGTTCATGAAATGTTGAAAACTACCAAATTGAATTATGGGGATAAATATGCTCATAAGTCTTATATTTTTCAATATTTCAAAATTTATTATGACATTCCGTTTCGAGAATTCGTGACTTTCCATTGAAAACAGCGTTAACTAATAAAAATCGAGAAGTAGGAAAATAAGTTCATGAAATGTTAAAAACTACCAAAGTGAATTAAGAGGATAAATATGCTCATAAGTGGTGTATTTTTCAGTATTTCAAATTTTATTATAACATTTCGTTTTGAGAGTACGTGACATTCCATTGAAAACAGCGATAACTAATAAGAATCGAGAAGTAAGAAAATAAGTTTATGAAATGTTGAAACCACCAAAGTGAATTAAGTGGATAAATATGCTCATAAGTGGTGTATGTTTCAATATTTCAAATTTTATTATGACATTCCGTTTCGTGATTTCGTGACATTCCATTAAAAACAGCGGTAACTCGTAAGAATCGAGAAATAGGAAAATAAGTTCATGAAATGTTGAAATATGCTCATCAGTGGTGTATGTTTCAATATTTCAAATTTTATTATGACATTCTGTTTCGTGATTTCGTGACATTCCATTAAAAACAACGGTAACTCGTAAGAATCGAGAAATAGGAAAATAAGTTCATGAAATGTTGAAAACCAGCAAAGTGAAATAAGGGGATAACTATGCTCATTAGTGGTGTATGTTTCAATACTTCAAATTTTATTATGACATTTCGTTTCGAGTGTTCGTGACCTTCCATTGAAAACAGCGATAACTTATAAGAATAGAGGAGGAAAATAAGTTCATGAAATGTTGAAAACCACCAAAGTGAAATAAGGGGATAAATATGCTCATAAGTGGTGTATGTTTCAATATTTTAAATTTTATTATGACATTCCGTTTCGAGAGTTCGTGACCTTCCATTGAAAACAACGATAACTAATAAGAATCGGGAAGGAGAAAAATAAGTTCATGAAATGTTGAAAACCACCAAAGTGAATTAAGGGGATAAATATGCTCATAAGTGGTGTATGTTTCAATATTTCAAATTTTATTGTGACATTCCGTTTCGAGAGTTTGTGACTTTCCATTGAAAACAGCGATAACTAATAAGAATCGAGAAGTAAGATAATAAGTTCATGAAAGTTGAAATATGTTCATAAGTGGTGTATGTTTCAATGTTTCAAATTTTATTATGACATTCCGTTTCGTGATTTCGTGACATTCCATTGAAAACAGCGATAACTCGTAAGAATCGAGAAGTAGGAAAATAAGTTCATGAAATGTTGAAAACTACCAAAGTGAATTAAGCGGATAAATATGCTCATAATTGGTGTATGTTTCAGTATTTCAAATTTTATTATGACATTCCGTTTTGAGAGTACGTGACTTTCGATTGAAAACAGCGATAACTAATAAGAATCGAGAAGTGGGAAAATAAGTTTATGAAATGTTGAAAACCACCAAAGTGAATTAAGTGGATAAATATGCTCATAAGTGGTGTATGTTTCAATATTTCAAATTTTATTATGACATTCCGTTTCGTGATTTCGTGACATTACATTAAAAACAACTGTCACTCGTAAGAATCGAGAAATAGGAAAATAAGTTCATGAAATGTTGAAAACCACCAAAGTAAATTAAGGAGATAAATATACTCATAAGTGGTGTATGTTATAATATTTCAAATTTTATTATGACATTCCGTTTCGAGAGTTCGTGACCTTCCATTGAAAACAGCGATAACTAATAACAATCGGGAAAGAGAAAAATAAGTTCATAAAACGTTGAAAACCACCAAAGTGAATTAAGGGGATAAATATGCTCATAAGTGGTGTATGTTTCAATATTTCAAATTTTATTGTGACATTCCGTTTCAAGAGTTTGTGACTTTCCATTGAAAACAACGATAACTAATAAGAATCGAGAAGTAAGATAATAAGTTCATGAAAGTTGAAATATGTTCATAAGTGGTGTATGTTTCAATGTTTCAAATTTTATTATGACATTCCGTTTCGTGATTTCGTGACATTCCATTGAAAACAGCGATAACTCGTAAGAATCGAGAAGTAGGAAAATAAGTTCACGAAATGTTAAAAACTACCAAATTGAATTAAGGGGATAAATATGCTCATAAGTGTTATATGTTTCAATATTTCAAATTTTATTATGACATTCCGTTTCGAGAATTCATGACTTTCCATTGAAAACAGCGTTAACTAATAAAAACCGAGAAGTAGGAAAATAAGTTCATGAAATGTTAAAAACTACCAATGTGAATTAAGGGGATAAATATGCTCATAAGTGGTGTATGTTTCAGTATTTCAAATTTTATTATGACATTCCGTTTTGAAAGTAGGTGACATTCCATTGAAAACAGCGATAACTAATAAGAATCGAGAAGTAAGAAAATAAGTTTATGAAATGTTGAAAACCACCAAAGTGAATTAAGTGGATAAATATGCTTATAAGTGGTGTATGTTTCAATATTTCAAATTTTATTATGACATTCCGTTTCGTGATTTCGTGACATTCCATTAAAAACAGTGGTAACTCGTAAGAATCGAGAAATAGGAAAATAAGTTCATGAAATGTTGAAATATGCTCATAAGTGGTGTATGTTTCAATATTTCAAATTTTATTATGACATTCCGTTTCGTGATTTCGTGACATTCCATTAAAAACAACGGTAACTCGTAAGAATCGAGAAATAGGAAAATAAGTTCATGAAATGTTGAAAACCACCAAAGTGAAATAAGGGGATAACTATGCTCATTAGTGGTGTATGTTTCAATACTTCAAATTTTATTATGACATTTCGTTTCGAGTGTTCGTGACCTTCCATTGAAAACAGCGATAACTTATAAGAATAGAGAAGGAGGAAAATAAGTTCATGAAATGTTGAAAACCACCAAAGTGAATTAAGTGGATAAATATGCTCATAAGTGGTGTGTATGTTTCAATATTTCAAATTTTATTATGATATTCAGTTTCGAGTGTTCGTAACTTTCCATTGAAAACAGCGATCACTAATAAGAATCGAGGAGAAAAATAAGTTCATGAAATGTTGAAAACCACCAAAATGAAATAAGGGGATAAATATGCTCATAAGTGGTGTATGTTTCAATATTTTAAATTTTATTATGACATTCCGTTTCGAGAGTTCGTGACCTTCCATTGAAAACAACAATAACTAATAAGAATCGGGAAGGAGAAAAATAAGTTCATGAAACGTTGAAAACCACCAAAGTGAATTAAGGGGATAAATATGCTCATAAGTGGTGTATGTTTCAATATTTCAAATTTTATTGTGACATTCCGTTTCGAGAGTTTGTGACTTTCCATTGAAAACAGCGATAACTAGTAAGAATTGAGAAGTAAGATAATAAGTTCATGAAAGTTGAAATATGTTCATAAGTGGTGTATGTTTCAATGTTTCAAATTTTATTATGACATTCCGTTTCGTGATTTCATGACATTCCATTGAAAACAGCGATAACTCGTAAGAATCGAGAAGTAGGAAAATAAGTTCATGAAATGTTGAAAACTACCAAATTGAATTATGGGGATAAATATGCTCATAAGTCTTATATTTTTCAATATTTCAAAATTTATTATGACATTCCGTTTCGAGAATTCGTGACTTTCCATTGAAAACAGCGTTAACTAATAAAAATCGAGAAGTAGGAAAATAAGTTCATGAAATGTTAAAAACTACCAAAGTGAATTAAGAGGATAAATATGCTCATAAGTGGTGTATTTTTCAGTATTTCAAATTTTATTATAACATTTCGTTTTGAGAGTACGTGACATTCCATTGAAAACAGCGATAACTAATAAGAATCGAGAAGTAAGAAAATAAGTTTATGAAATGTTGAAACCACCAAAGTGAATTAAGTGGATAAATATGCTCATAAGTGGTGTATGTTTCAATATTTCAAATTTTATTATGACATTCCGTTTCGTGATTTCGTGACATTCCATTAAAAACAGCGGTAACTCGTAAGAATCGAGAAATAGGAAAATAAGTTCATGAAATGTTGAAATATGCTCATCAGTGGTGTATGTTTCAATATTTCAAATTTTATTATGACATTCTGTTTCGTGATTTCGTGACATTCCATTAAAAACAACGGTAACTCGTAAGAATCGAGAAATAGGAAAATAAGTTCATGAAATGTTGAAAACCAGCAAAGTGAAATAAGGGGATAACTATGCTCATTAGTGGTGTATGTTTCAATACTTCAAATTTTATTATGACATTTCGTTTCGAGTGTTCGTGACCTTCCATTGAAAACAGCGATAACTTATAAGAATAGAGGAGGAAAATAAGTTCATGAAATGTTGAAAACCACCAAAGTGAAATAAGGGGATAAATATGCTCATAAGTGGTGTATGTTTCAATATTTTAAATTTTATTATGACATTCCGTTTCGAGAGTTCGTGACCTTCCATTGAAAACAACGATAACTAATAAGAATCGGGAAGGAGAAAAATAAGTTCATGAAATGTTGAAAACCACCAAAGTGAATTAAGGGGATAAATATGCTCATAAGTGGTGTATGTTTCAATATTTCAAATTTTATTGTGACATTCCGTTTCGAGAGTTTGTGACTTTCCATTGAAAACAGCGATAACTAATAAGAATCGAGAAGTAAGATAATAAGTTCATGAAAGTTGAAAACCACCAAAGTGAATTAAGGGGATAAATATGTTCATAAGTGGTGTATGTTTCAATGTTTCAAATTTTATTATGACATTCCGTTTCGTGATTTCGTGACATTCCATTGAAAACAGCGATAACTCGTAAGAATCGAGAAGTAGGAAAATAAGTTCATGAAATGTTGAAAACTACCAAAGTGAATTAAGCGGATAAATATGCTCATAATTGGTGTATGTTTCAGTATTTCAAATTTTATTATGACATTCCGTTTTGAGAGTACGTGACTTTCGATTGAAAACAGCGATAACTAATAAGAATCGAGAAGTGGGAAAATAAGTTTATGAAATGTTGAAAACTACCAAAGTGAATTAAGTGGATAAATATGCTCATAAGTGGTGTATGTTTCAATATTTCAAATTTTATTATGACATTCCGTTTCGTGATTTCGTGACATTACATTAAAAACAACTGTCACTCGTAAGAATCGAGAAATAGGAAAATAAGTTCATGAAATGTTGAAAACCACCAAAGTAAATTAAGGAGATAAATATACTCATAAGTGGTGTATGTTATAATATTTCAAATTTTATTATGACATTCCGTTTCGAGAGTTCGTGACCTTCCATTGAAAACAGCGATAACTCATAAGAATCGAGAAGGAGGAAAATAAGTTCATGAAATGTTGAAAACCACCAAAGTGAATTAAGGGGATTAATATGCTCATTAGTGGTGTATGTTTCAATACTTCAAATTTTATTATGACATTTCGTTTCGAGTGTTTGTGACCTTCCATTGAAAACAGCGATAACTTATAAGAATAGAGAAGGAGGAAAATAAGTTCATGAAATGTTGAAAACTACCAAATTGAATTATGGGGATAAATGTGCTCATAACTGGTGTATGTTTCAATATTTCAAATATTATTATGATATTCCGTTTCGAGAGTTCGTGTCATTCCATTGAAAACAGCGATAACTCATAAGAATCGAGAAATAGGAAAATAAGTTCATGAAATGTTGAAAACCACCAAAGTAAATTAAGGGGATAAATATACTCATAAGTGGTGTATGTTTTAATATTTCAAATTTTATTATGACATTCCGTTTCGAGAGTTCGTGACCTTCCATTGAAAACAGCGATAACTCATAAGAATCGAGAAGGAGGAAAATAAGTTCATGAAATGTTGAAAACCACCAAAGTGAATTAAGGGGATTAATATGCTCATTAGTGGTGTATGTTTCAATACTTCAAATTTTATTATGACATTCCGTTTTGAAAGTACGTGACATTCAATTGAAAACAGCGATAACTAATAAGAATCGAGAAGTAAGAAAATAAGTTTATGAAATGTTGAAAACCACCAAAGTGAATTAAGTGGATAAATATGCTTATAAGTGGTGTATGTTTCAATATTTCAAATTTTATTATGACATTCCGTTTCGTGATTTCGTGACATTCCATTAAAAACAGTGGTAACTCGTAAGAATCGAGAAATAGGAAAATAAGTTCATGAAATGTTGAAATATGCTCATAAGTGGTGTATGTTTCAATATTTCAAATTTTATTATGACATTCCGTTTCGTGATTTCGTGACATTCCATTAAAAACAATGGTAACTCGTAAGAATCGAGAAATAGGAAAATAAGTTCATGAAATGTTGAAAACCACCAAAGTGAAATAAGGGGATAACTATGCTCATTAGTGGTGTATGTTTCAATACTTCAAATTTTATTATGACATTTCGTTTCGAGTGTTCGTGACATTCCATTGAAAACAGCGATAACTTATAAGAATAGAGAAGGAGGAAAATAAGTTCATGAAATGTTGAAAACCACCAAAGTGAATTAAGTGGATAAATATGCTCATAAGTGGTGTGTATGTTTCAATATTTCAAATTTTATTATGATATTCAGTTTCGAGTGTTCGTAACTTTCCATTGAAAACAGCGATGACTAATAAGAATCGAGGAGGAAAATAAGTTCATGAAATGTTGAAAACCACCAAAATGAAATAAGGGGATAAATATGCTCATAAGTTGTGTATGTTTCAATATTTTAAATTTTATTATGACATTCCGTTTCGAGAGTTCGTGACCTTCCATTGAAAACAACAATAACTAATAAGAATCGGGAAGGAGAAAAATAAGTTCATGAAACGTTGAAAACCACCAAAGTGAATTAAGGGGATAAATATGCTCATAAGTGGTGTATGTTTCAATATTTCAAATTTTATTGTGACATTCCGTTTCGAGAGTTTGTGACTTTCCATTGAAAACAGCGATAACTAATAAGAATCGAGAAGTAAGATAATAAGTTCATGAAAGTTGAAATATGTTCATAAGTGGTGTATGTTTCAATGTTTCAAATTTTATTATGACATTCCGTTTCGTGATTTCGTGACATTCCATTGAAAACAACGATAACTCGTAAGAATCGAGAAGTAGGAAAATAAGTTCACTAAATGTTGAAAACTACCAAATTGAATTATGGGGATAAATATCCTCATAAGTGTTATATTTTTCAATATTTCAAATTTTATTATGACATTCCGTTTCGAGAGTTCGTGACCTTCCATTGAAAACAACAATAACTAATAAGAATCGGGAAGGAGAAAAATAAGTTCATGAAACATTGAAAACCACCAAAGTGAATTATGGGGATAAATATGCTCATAAGTGGTGTATGTTTCAGTATTTCAAATTTTATTATGACATTTCGTTTTGAGAGTACGTGACTTTCCATTGAAAACAGCGATAACTAATAAGAATCGAGAAATAGGAAAATAAGTTTATGAAATGTTGAAAACCACCAAAGTGAATTAAGTTAATAAATATGCTCATAAGTGGTGTATGTTTTAATATTCCAAATTTTATTATGACATTCCGTTTCGAGAGTTCGTGACCTTCCATTGAAAACAGCGATAACTCATAAGAATCAAGAAGGAGAAAAATAAGTTCATGAAATGTTGAAAACCACCAAAGTGAATTAAGGGGATAAATATGCTCATTAGTGGTGTATGTTTAAATATTTCAAATTTTATTATGATATTTCGTTTCGAGTGTTCATGACCTTCCATTGAAAACAGCAATAACTTATAAGAATAGAGAAGGAGGAAAATAAGTTCATGAAATGTTGAAAACCACCAAAGTGAATTAAGTGGATAAATATGCTCATAAGTGGTGTGTATGTTTCAATATTTCAAATTTACTTATGACATTCCGTTTCGTGATTTCGTGACATTCCATTAAAAACAACGGTAACTCGTAAGAATCGAGAAATAGGAAAATAAGTTCATGAAATGTTGAAAACTACCAAATTGAATTATGGGGATAAATGTACTCATAAGTGGTGTATGTTTCAATATTTCAAATATTATTATGACATTCCGTTTCGAGAGTTCGTGACTTTCCATTGAAAACAGCGATAACCCGTAAGAATCGAGAAACAGAAAAAGAAGTTCATGAAATGTTGAAAACTACCAAATTGAATTATGGGGATAAATATGCTCATAAGTGGTGTATGTTTCAGTTTTTCAAAATTTATTATGACATTCCGTTTCGAGAGTTCGTGACCTTCCATTGATAACAGCGATAACTAATATAAGAATCGAGAAGTAGGAAAATAAGTTCATGAAATATTGAAAACCACCAAAGTTAATTAAGGGGATAAATATGCTCATAAGTGGTGTATGTTTCAATATTTCAAATTTTATTATGACATTCCGTTTGGAGAGTTCGTGACTTTCCATTGAAAACAACGATAAATAATAAGAATCGAAAGTAGGAAAATAAGTTTATGAAATGTTGAAAACCACCAAAGTGAATTAAGTGGATAAATATGCTCATAAGTGGTGTATATTTCAATATTTCAAATTTTATTATAACATTCCGTTTCGAGAGTTCGTGACTTTCTATTGAAAACAGCGATAACTAATATAAGAATCGAGAAGTAGGAAAATAAGTTCATGAAATATTGAAAACCACCAAAGTGAATTAAGGGGATAAATATGCTCATAAGTGGTGTATGTTTCAATATTTCAAAATTTATTATAACATTCCGTTTCGAGAGTTTGTGACCTTCTATTGAAAACAACAATAACTAATAAGAATTAAGAAGGAGGAAAATAAGTTCATGAAACGTTGAAAACCACCAAAGTGAATTAAGGGAATAAATATGCTCACAAGTTGTGTATGTTTCAATATTTCAAATTTTATTATGACATTCTGTTTCGAGAGTTCGTGACTTTCCATTGAAAACAGCGATAACTAATATAAGAATCGAGAAGTAGGAAAATAAGTTCATGAAATATTGAAAACCACCAAAGTGAATTAAGTGGATAAATATGCTCATAAGTGGTGTATGTTTCAATATTTCAAATTTTATTATGACATTCCGTTTCGAGAGTTCGTGACTTTCCATTAAAAACAGCGATAAGTAATAAGAATCGAGAAGTAGGAAAATAAGTTCATGAAATGTTGAAAACCACCAAAGTGAATTAAGGGGATAAATATGCTCATAATTGAATGTTTCAATATTTTAAATTTTATTATAACATTCCGTTTCGAGAATTCGTGACCTTCCATTGAAAACAACGATAACTAATAAGAATCGGGAAGGAGAAAAATAAGTTCATGAAACATTGAAAACCACTAAAGTGAATTAAGGGGATAAATATGCTCATAAGTGGTGTATGTTTCAATATTTCAAATTTTATTGTGACATTCCGTTTCGAGAGTTTGTGATTTTCTATTGAAAACAGCGATAACTAATAAGAATCGAGAAGTAAGATAATAAGTTCATGAAATGTTGAAAATCACGAAAGGTAATAAGGGGATAAATATGCTCATAATTGTATGTTTCAATATTTTAAATTTTATTATGACATTCCGTTTCGAGAGTTCGTGACTTTCCATTGAAAACAACGATAACTAATAAGAATCGGAGAGGAGAAAAATAAGTTCATGAAACGTTGAAAACCACCAAAGTGAATTAAGGAGATAAATATGCTCATAAGTGGTGTATGTTTCAATATTTAAAATTTTATTGTGACATTCCGTTACGAGAGTTTGTGACTTTCCATTGAAAACAGCGATAACTAATAAGAATCGAGAAGTAAGATAATAAGTTCATGAAAGTTGAAATATGCTCATAAGTGGTGTATGTTTCAAATTTTATTATGACATTCCGTTTCGTGATTTCGTGACATTCCATTGAAAACAGCGATAACTCGTAAGAATCGAGAAGTAGGAAAATAAGTTCATGAAATGTTGAAAACTACCAAATTGAATTATGGGGATAAATATGCTCATAAGTGGTATATGTTTCAATATTTCAAATTTTATTATGACATTCCGTTTCGAGAATTCGTGACTTTCCATTGAAAACAGCGATAACTAATAAGAATCGAGAAGTAGAAAAATAAATTTATGAAATGTTGAAAACCACCAAAGTGAATTAAGTGGATAAATATGCTCATAAGTGGTGTATGTTTCAATATTTGAAATTTTATTATGACATTCCGTTTCGTGATTTCGTGACATTCCATTAAAAACAGCGGTAACTCGTAAGAATCGAGAAATAGGAAAATAAGTTCATGAAATGTTGAAAACTACCAAATTGGATTATGGGGATAAATGTGCTCATAAGTGGTGTATGTCTCAATATTTCAAATATTATTATGACATTCCGTTTCGAGAGTTTGTGACCTTCCATTGAAAACAGCGATAACCCGTAAGAATCGTGAAACAGAAAAAGAAGTTCATGAAATGTTGAAAACTACCAAATTGAATTTGGGGATAAATATGCTCATAAGTGGTGTATGTTTCAATATTTCAAATTTTATAATGACATTCCGTTTCGAGAATTCGTGACCTTCCATTGAAAACAGCGATAACTAATATAAGAATCGAGAAGTAGGAAAATAAGTTCATGAAATATTGAAAACCACCAAAATGAATTAAGGGGATAAATATGCTCATAAGTGGTGTATGTTTCAATATTTCAAATTTTATTATGACATACCGTTTCGAGAGTTCGTGACTTTCCATTGAAAACAACGATAACTAATATAAGAATCGAGAAGTAGGAAAATAAGTTCATGAAATATTGAAAACCACCAAATTGAATTAAGGGGATAAATATGCTCATAAGTGGTGTATGTTTCAATATTTCAAATTTTATTATGACATTCCGTTTCGAGAGTTCGTGACCTTCTATTGAAAACAACGATAACTAATAAGAATCAGAAAGGAGGAAAATAAGTTCATGAAACGTTGAAAACCACCAAACTGAATTAATTTAATAAATATGCTCATAAGTGGTGTATGTTTCAATATTTCAAATTTTATTATGACATTCTGTTTCGAGAGTTCTTGACTTTCCATTGAAAACAGCGATAAATAATAAGAATCGAGAAGTAGGAAAATAACTTCATGAAATGTTGAAAACCACCAAAGTGAATTAAGGGGATAAATATGCTCATAAGTGTAGGTTTCAATATTTCAAATTTTATTATGATATTCCCTTTCGAGAGTTCGTGACTTTCCATTGAAAACAGCGATAAGTAATAAGAATCGAGAAGTAGGAAAATAAGTTCATGAAATGTTGAAAACCACCAAAGTGAATTAAGGGGATAAATATGCTCATAATTGTATGTTTTAATATTTTAAATTTTATTATGACATTCCGTTTCGAAAGTTCGTGACCTTCCATTGAAAACAACGATAACTAATGAGAATCGAGAAGGAGAAAAATAAGTTCATGAAACGTTGAAAACCACCAAAGTGAATTAAGGAGATAAATACGCTCATAACTGGTGTATGTTTCAATATTTCAAATTTTTATTGTGACATTCCGTTTCGAGAGTTTGTGACTTTCTATTGAAAACAACGATAACTAATAAGAATCGAGAAGTAAGATAATAAGTTCATGAAAGTTGAAATATACTCACAAGTGGTGTATGTTTCAGTATTTCAAATTTTATTAGGGCATTCCGTTTCGTGATTTCGTGACATTCCATTGACAACAGCGATAACTCGTAAGAATCGAGAAGTAGGAAAATAAGTTTACGAAATATTGAAAACCACCAAAGTGAATTAAGTGGATAAATATGCTCATAAGTGGTGTATGTTTCAATATTTCAAATTTTATTATGACATTCCATTTCGTGATTTCATGACATTCCATTAAAAACAGCGGTAACTCGTAAGAATCGAGAAATAGAAAAATAAGTTCATGAAATGTTGAAAACTACCAAATTGAATTGTGGGGATAAATGTACTCATAAGTGGTGTATGTTTCAATATTTCAAATATTATTATGACATTCCGTTTCGAGAGTTCGTGACCTTCCATTGAAAACAGCGATAACCCGTAAGAATCGAGAAACAGAAAAAGAAGTTCATGAAATGTTGAAAACTACCAAATTGAATTATGGGGATAAATATGCTCATAAGTGGTGTATGTTTCAATATTTCAAAATTTATTATGACATTCCGTTTCGAGAGTTCGTGACTTTCCATTGAAAACAGCGATAAATAATAAAATCGGGAAGGAGGAAAATAAGTTCATGAAATGTTGAAAACTACCAAATTGAAATATGGGGATAAATATCCTCATAAGTGGTGTATATTTCAATATTTCAAATTTTATTATGATATTCCGTTTCGAGAGTTCGTGACTTTCCATTGAAAACAACGATGAATAATAAGAATCGAGAAGTAGGAAAATAAGTTCATGAAATATTGAAAACCACCAAAGTTAATTAAGGGGATAAATATGCTCATAAGTGGTGTATGTTTCAATATTTCAAATTTTATTATGACATTCCGTTTCGAGAGTTCGTGACTTTCCATTGAAAACAACGATAAATAATAAGAATCGAGAAGTAGGAAAATAAGTTTATGAAATGTTGAAAACCACCAAAGTGAATTAAGTGGATAAATATGCTCATAAGTGGTGTATATTTCAATATTTCAAATTTTATTATGACATTCCGTTTCGAGAGTTCGTGACTTTCCATTGAAAACAGCGATAACTAATATAAGAATCGAGAAGTAGGAAAATAAGTTCATGAAATATTGAAAACCACCAAAGTGAATTAAGGGGATAAATATGCTCATAAGTGGTGTATGTTTCAATATTTCAAATATTATTATAACATTCCGTTTCGAGAGTTTGTGACCTTCTATTGAAAACAACAATAACTAATAAGAATTAAGAAGGAGGAAAATAAGTTCATGAAACGTTGAAAACCACCAAAGTGAATTAAGGGAATAAATATGCTCACAAGTTGTGTATGTTTCAATATTTCAAATTTTATTATGACATTCTGTTTCGAGAGTTCGTGACTTTCCATTGAAAACAGCGATAACTAATATAAGAATCGAGAAGTAGGAAAATAAGTTCATGAAATATTGAAAACCACCAAAGTGAATTAAGTGGATAAATATGCTCATAAGTGGTGTATGTTTCAATATTTCAAATTTTATTATGACATTCCGTTTCGAGAGTTCGTGACTTTCCATTGAAAACAGCGATAAGTAATAAGAATCGAGAAGTATGAAAATAAGTTCATGAAATGTTGAAAACCACCAAAGTGAATTAAGGGGATAAATATGCTCATAGTTGAATGTTTCAATATTTTAAACTTTATTATGACATTCCGTTTCGAGAGTTCGTGACCTTCCATTGAAAACAACGATAACTAATAAGAATCAGGAAGGAAAAAAATAAGTTCATGAAACATTGAAAACCACTAAAGTGAATTAAGGGGATAAATATGCTCATAAGTGGTGTATGTTTCAATATTTCAAATTTTATTGTGACATTCCGTTTCGAGAGTTTGTGATTTTCCATTGAAAACAGCGATAACTAATAAGAATCGAGAAGTAAGATAATAAGTTCATGAAATGTTGAAAATCACCAAAGGTAATTAAGGGGATAAATATGCTCATAATTGTATGTTTCAATATTTTAAATTTTATTATGACATTCCGTTTCGAGAGTTCGTGACTTTCCATTGAAAACAACGATAACTAATAAGAATCGGAGAGGAGAAAAATAAGTTCATGAAACGTTGAAAACCACCAAAGTGAATTAAGGAGATAAATATGCTCATAAGTGGTGTATGTTTCAATATTTCAAATTTTATTTTGACATTCCGTTACGAGAGTTTGTGACTTTCCATTGAAAACAGTGATAACTAATAAGAATCGAGAAGTAAGATAATAAGTTCATGAAAGGTTAAATATGCCCAAAATCGTTGTATGGTTGAAATGTTATTATGACATTCCGTTTCGTGATTTCGTGACATTCCATTGAAAACAGCGATAACTCGTAAGAATCGAAAAGTAGGAAAATAAGTTCATGAAATGTTGAAAACTACCAAATTGAATTATGGGGATAAATATGCTCATAAGTGGTATATGTTTTAATATTTCAAATTTTATTATGACATTCCGTTTCGAGAATTCGTGACTTTCCATTGAAAACAGCGATAACTAATAAGAATCGAAAAGTAGAAAAATAAATTTATGAAATGTTGAAAACCACCAAATGGAATTAAGTGGATAAATATGCTCATAAGTGGTGTATGTTTCAATATTTGAAATTTTATTATGACATTCCGTTTCGTGATTTCGTGACATTCCATTAAAAACAGCGGTAACTCGTAAGAATCGAGAAATAGGAAAATAAGTTCATGAAATGTTGAAAACTACCAAATTGGATTATGGGGATAAATGTGCTCATAAGTGGTGTATGTTTCAATATTTCAAATATTATTATGACATTCCGTTTCGAGAGTTCGTGACCTTCCATTGAAAACAACGATAACCCGTAAGAATCGAGAAACAGAAAAAGAAGTTCATGAAATGTTGAAAACTACCAAATTGAATTATGGGGATAAATATGCTCATAAGTGGTGTATGTTTCAATATTTCAAATTTTATAATGACATTCCGTTTCGAGAGTTCGTGACCTTCTATTGAAAACAACGATAACAAATAAGAATCAGAAAGGAGGAAAATAAGTTCATGAAACGTTGAAAACCACCAAACAGAATTAAGGTAATAAATATGCTCATAAGTGGTGTATGTTTCAATATTTCAAATTTTATTATGACATTCTGTTTCGAGAGTTCGTGACTTTCCATTGAAAACAGCGATAAATAATAAGAATCGAGAAGTAGGAAAATAACTTCATGAAATGTTGAAAACCACCAAAGTGAATTAAGGGGATAAATATGCTCATAAGTGTAGGTTTCAATATTTCAAATTTTATTATGATATTCCCTTTCGAGAGTTCGTGACTTTTCATTGAAAACAGCGATAAGTAATAAAAATCGAGAAGTAGGAAAATAAGTTCATGAAATGTTGAAAACCACCAAAGTGAATTAAGGTGATAAATATGCTCATAATTGTATGTTTTAATATTTTAAATTTTATTATGACATTCCGTTTCGAGAGTTCGTGACCTTCCATTGAAAACAACGATAACTAATGAGAATCGAGAAGGAGAAAAATAAGTTCATGAAACGTTGAAAACCACCAAAGTGAATTAAGGAGATAAATATGCTCATAAGTGGTGTATGTTTCAATATTTCAAATTTTATTGTGACATTCCGTTTCGAGAGTTTGTGACTTTCTATTGAAAACAACGATAACTAATAAGAATCGAGAAGTAAGATAATAAGTTCATGAAATGTTGAAAACCACCAAAGTGAATTAAGGGGATAAATATACTCATAAGTGGTGTATGTTTCAGTATTTCAAATTTTATTAGGGCATTCCGTTTCGTGATTTCGTGACATTCCATTGACAAAAGCGATAACTCGTAAGAATCGAGAAGTAGGAAAATAAGTTTACGAAATATTGAAAACCACCAAAGTGAATTAAGTGGATAAATATGCTCATAAGTGGTGTATGTTTCAATATTTCAAATTTTATTATGACATTCCATTTCGTGATTTCATGACATTCCATTAAAAACAGCGGTAACTCGTAAGAATCGAGAAATAGAAAAATAAGTTCATGAAATGTTGAAAACTACCAAATTGAATTGTGGGGATAAATGTACTAATAAGTGGTGTATGTTTCAATATTTCAAATATTATTATGACATTCCGTTTCGACAGTTCGTGACCTTCCATTGAAAACAGCGATAACCCGTAAGAATCGAGAAAGAGAAAAAGAAGTTCATGAAATGCTGAAAACTACCAAATTGAATTATGGGGATAAATATGCTCATAAGTGGTGTATGTTTCAATATTTCAAATTTTATTATGACATTCCGTTTCGAGAGTTCGTGACCTTCCATTGAAAACAGCGATAACTAATATAAGAATCGAGAAGTAGGAAAATAAGTTCATGAAATATTGAAAACCACCAAAGTGAATTAAGGGGATAAATATGCTCATAAGTGGTGTATGTTTCAATATTTCAAATTTTATTATGACATTCCGTTTCGAGAGTTCGTGACTTTCCATTGAAAACAGCGATAACTAATATAAGAATCGAGAAGTAGGAAAATAAGTTCATGAAATATTGAAAACCACCAAAGTGAATTAAGGGGATAAATATGCTCATAAGTGGTGTATGTTTCAATATTTCAAATTTTATTATGACATTCCGTTTCGAGAGTTCGTGACCTTCTATTGAAAACAACGATAACTAATAAGAATCAGAAAGGAGGAAAATAAGTTCATGAAACGTTGAAAACCACCAAACTGAATTAAGGTAATAAATATGCTCATAAGTGGTGTATGTTTCAATATTTCAAATTTTATTATGACATTCTGTTTCGAGAGTTCGTGACTTTCCATTGAAAACAGCGATAAATAATAAGAATCGAGAAGTAGGAAAATAACTTCATGAAATGTTGAAAACCACCAAAGTGAATTAAGGGGATAAATATGCTCATAAGTGTAGGTTTCAATATTTCAAATTTTATTATGATATTCCCTTTCGAGAGTTCGTGACTTTCCATTGAAAACAGCGATAAGTAATAAGAATCGAGAAGTAGGAAAATAAGTTCATGAAATGTTGAAAACCACCAAAGTGAATTAAGGGGATAAATATGCTCATAATTGTATGTTTTAATATTTTAAATTTTATTATGACATTCCGTTTCGAGAGTTCGTGACCTTCTATTGAAAACAACGATAACTAATGAGAATCGAGAAGGAGAAAAATAAGTTCATGAAACGTTGAAAACAACCAAAGTGAATTAAGGAGATAAATATGCTCATAAGTGGTGTATGTTTCAATATTTCAAATTTTATTGTGACATTCCGTTTCGAGAGTTTGTGACTTTCTATTGAAAACAGCGATAACTAATAAGAATCGAGAAGTAAGATAATAAGTTCATGAAATGTTGAAAATCACCAAAGGTAATTAAGGGGATAAATATACTCATAAGTGGTGTATGTTTCAGTATTTCAAATTTTATTATGGCATTCCGTTTCGTGATTTCGTGACATTCCATTGACAACAGCGATAACTCGTAAGAATCGAGAAGTAGGAAAATAAGTTTACGAAATATTGAAAACCACCAAAGTGAATTAAGTGGATAAATATGCTCATAAGTGGTGTATGTTTCAATATTTCAAATTTTATTATGACATTCCATTTCGTGATTTCATGACATTCCATTAAAAACAGCGGTAACTCGTAAGAATCGAGAAATAGAAAAATAAGTTCATGAAATGTTGAAAACTACCAAATTGAATTGTGGGGATAAATGTACTAATAAGTGGTGTATGTTTCAATATTTCAAATATTATTATGACATTCCGTTTCGACAGTTCGTGACCTTCCATTGAAAACAGCGATAACCTGTAAGAATCGAGAAAGAGAAAAAGAAGTTCATGAAATGCTGAAAACTACCAAATTGAATTATGGGGATAAATATGCTCATAAGTGGTGTATGTTTCAATATTTCAAATTTTATTATGACATTCCGTTTCGAGAGTTCGTGACCTTCCATTGAAAACAGCGATAACTAATATAAGAATCGAGAAGTAGGAAAATAAGTTCATGAAATATTGAAAACCACCAAAGTGAATTAAGGGGATAAATATGCTCATAAGTGGTGTATGTTTCAATATTTCAAATTTTATTATGAAATTCCGTTTCGAGAGTTCGTTACTTTCCATTGAAAACAGCGATAACTAATATAAGAATCGAGAAGTAGGAAAATAAGTTCATGAAATATTGAAAACCACAAAAAGTGAATTAAGGGGATAAATGTGCTCATAAGTGGTGTATGTTTCAATATTTCAAATATTATTATGACATTCCGTTTCGAGAGTTCGTGACCTTCCATTGAAAACAGCGATAACCCGTAAGAATCGAGAAACAGAAAAAGAAGTTCATGAAATGTTGAAAACTACCAAATTGAATTACGGGGATAAATATGCTCATAAGTGGTGTATGTTTCAATATTTCAAATTTTATTATGACATTCCGTTTCGAGAGTTCGTGACCTTCCATTGAAAACAGCGATAAATAATAAGAATCGAGAAGTAGGAAAATAACTTCATGAAATGTTGAAAACCACCAAAGTGAATTAAGGGGATAAATATGCTCATAAGTGTAGGTTTCAATATTTCAAATTTTATTATGATATTCCCTTTCGAGAGTTCGTGACTTTCCATTGAAAACAGCGATAAGTAATAAGAATCGAGAAGTAGGAAAATAAGTTCATGAAATGTTGAAAACCACCAAAGTGAATTAAGGGGATAAATATGCTCATAATTGTATGTTTTAATATTTTAAATTTTATTATGACATTCCGTTTCGAGAGTTCGTGACCTTCCATTGAAAACAACGATAACTAATGAGAATCGAGAAGGAGAAAAATAAGTTCATGAAACGTTGAAAACCACCAAAGTGAATTAAGGAGATAAATATGCTCATAAGTGGTGTATGTTTCAATATTTCAAATTTTATTGTGACATTCCGTTTCGAGAGTTTGTGACTTTCTATTGAAAACAGCGATAACTAATAAGAATCGAGAAGTAAGATAATAAGTTCATGAAAGTTGAAATATACTCATAAGTGGTGTATGTTTCAGTATTTCAAATTTTATTATGGCATTCCGTTTCGTGATTTCGTGACATTCCATTGACAACAGCGATAACTCGTAAGAATCGAGAAGTAGGAAAATAAGTTTACGAAATATTGAAAACCACCAAAGTGAATTAAGTGGATAAATATGCTCATAAGTGGTGTATGTTTCAATATTTCAAATTTTATTATGACATTCCATTTCGTGATTTCATGACATTCCATTAAAAACAGCGGTAACTCGTAAGAATCGAGAAATAGAAAAAATAAGTTCATGAAATGTTGAAAACTACCAAATTGAATTGTGGGGATAAATGTACTCATAAGTGGTGTATGTTTCAATATTTCAAATATTATTATGACATTTCGTTTCGAGAGTTCGTGACCTTCCATTGAAAACAGCGATAACCCGTAAGAATCGAGAAACAGAAAAAGAAGTTCATGAAATGCTGAAAACTACCAAATTGAATTATGGGGATAAATATGCTCATAAGTGGTGTATGTTTCAATATTTCAAATTTTATTATGACATTCCGTTTCGAGAGTTCGTGACCTTCCATTGAAAACAGCGATAACTAATATAAGAATCGAGAAGTAGGAAAATAAGTTCATGAAATATTGAAAACCACCAAAGTGAATTAAGGGGATAAATATGCTCATAAGTGGTGTATGTTTCAATATTTCAAATTTTATTATGACATTCCATTTCGAGAGTTCGTGACTTTCCATTGAAAACAGCGATAACTAATATAAGAATCGAGAAGTAGGAAAATAAGTTCATGAAATATTGAAAACCACCAAAGTGAATTAAGGGGATAAATATGCTCATAAGTGGTGTATGTTTCAATATTTCAAATTTTATTATGACATTCCGTTTCGAGAGTTCGTGACCTTCTATTGAAAACAACGATAACTAATAAGAATCAGAAAGGAGGAAAATAAGTTCATGAAACGTTGAAAACCACCAAACTGAATTAAGGTAATAAATATGCTCATAAGTGGTGTATGTTTCAATATTTCAAATTTTATTATGACATTCTGTTTCGAGAGTTCGTGACTTTCCATTGAAAACAGCGATAAATAATAAGAATCGAGAAGTAGGAAAATAACTTCATGAAATGTTGAAAACCTCCAAAGTGAATTAAGGGGATAAATATGCTCATAAGTGTAGGTTTCAATATTTCAAATTTTATTATGATATTCCCTTTCGAGAGTTCGTGACTTTCCATTGAAAACAGCGATAAGTAATAAGAATCGAGAAGTAGGAAAATAAGTTCATGAAATGTTGAAAACCACCAAAGTGAATTAAGGGGATAAATATGCTCATAATTGTATGTTTTAATATTTTAAATTTTATTATGACATTCCGTTTCGAGAGTTCGTGACCTTCCATTGAAAACAACGATAACTAATGAGAATCGAGAAGGAGAAAAATAAGTTCGTGAAACGTTGAAAACCACCAAAGTGAATTAAGGAGATAAATATGCTCATAAGTGGTGTATGTTTCAATATTTCAAATTTTATTGTGACATTCCGTTTCGAGAGTTTGTGACTTTCTATTGAAAACAGCGATAACTAATAAGAATCGAGAAGTAAGATAATAAGTTCATGAAAGTTGAAATATACTCATAAGTGGTGTATGTTTCAGTATTTCAAATTTTATTAGGGCATTCCGTTTCGTGATTTCGTGACATTCCATTGACAACAGCGATAACTCGTAAGAATCGAGAAGTAGGAATATAAGTTTACGAAATATTGAAAACCACCAAAGTGAATTAAGTGGATAAATATGCTCATAAGTGGTGTATGTTTCAATATTTCAAATTTTATTATGACATTCCATTTCGTGATTTCATGACATTCCATTAAAAACAGCGGTAACTCGTAAGAATCGAGAAATAGAAAAATAAGTTCATGAAATGTTGAAAACTACCAAATTGAATTGTGGGGATAAATGTACTCATAAGTGATGTATGTTTCAATATTTCAAATATTATTATGACATTCCGTTTCGAGAGTTCGTGACCTTCCATTGAAAACAGCGATAACCCGTAAGAATCGAGAAACAGAAAAAGAAGTTCATGAAATGCTGAAAACTACCAAATTGAATTATGGGGATAAATATGCTAATAAGTGGTGTATGTTTCAATATTTCAAATTTTATTATGACATTCCGTTTCGAGAGTTCGTGACCTTCCATTGAAAACAGCGATAACTAATATAAGAATCGAGAAGTAGGAAAATAAGTTCATGAAATATTGAAAACCACCAAAGTGAATTAAGGGGATAAATATGCTCATAAGTGGTGTATGTTTCAATATTTCAAATTTTATTATGACATTCCGTTTCGAGAGTTCGTGACTTTCCATTGAAAACAGCGATAACTAATATAAGAATCGAGAAGTAGGAAAATAAGTTCATGAAATATTGAAAACCACCAAAGTGAATTAAGGGGATAAATATGCTCATAAGTGGTGTATGTTTCAATGTTTTAAATTTTATTATGACATTCCGTTTCGTGATTTCGTGATATTCCATTGAAAACAGCGATAACTCGTAAGAATCGAGAAGTAGGAAAATAAGTTCATGAAATGTTGAAAACTACCAAATTGAATTATGGGGATAAATATGCTCATAAGTGGTGTATGTTTAAATATTTCAAATTTTATTATGACATTCTGTTTCGAGAGTTCGTGACTTTCCATTGAAAACTTCGATAAATAATAAGAATCGAGAAGTAGGAAAATAAGTTCATGAAATATTGAAAACCACCAAAGTGAATTAAGGGGATAAATATGCTCATAAGTGGTATATGTTTCAATATTTCAAATTTTATTATGACATTCCGTTTCATGATTTCGTGACATTCCATTGAAAACAGCGATAACTCGTAAGAATCGAGAAATAGGAAAATAAGTTCATGAAATGTTGAAAACTACCAAATTGAATTATGGGGATAAATATGCTCATAAGTGGTGTATGTTTCAATATTTCAAATTTTATTATGACATTCCGTTTCGAAGGTTCGTGACCTTCCATTGAAAACAGCGATAACTAATAAGAATCGAGAAGTAAGAAAATAAGTTCATGAAATGTTGAAAACCACCAAAGTGAATTAAGGGGATAAATATGCTCATAAGTGTAGGTTTCAATATTTCAAATTTTATTATGATATTTCCTTTCGAGAGTTCGTGACTTTCCATTGAAAACAGCGATAAGTAATAAGAATCGAGAAGTAGGAAAATAAGTTCATGAAATGTTGAAAACCACCAAAGTGAATTAAGGGGATAAATATGCTCATAATTATATGTTTTAATATTTTAAATTTTATTATGACATTCCGTTTCGAGAGTTCGTGACCTTCCATTGAAAACAACGATAACTAATGAGAATCGAGAAGGAGAAAAATAAGTTCATGAAACGTTGAAAACCACCAAAGTGAATTAAGGAGATAAATATGCTCATAAGTGGTGTATGTTTCAATATTTTAAATTTTATTGTGACATTCCGTTTCGAGAGTTTGTGACTTTCCATTGAAAACAACGATAACTAAAAAGAATCGAGAAGTAGGAAAATAAGTTCATGAAATGTTGAAAACTACCAAATTGAATTATGGGGATAAATATGCTCATAAGTGGTATATGTTTCAATATTTCAAATTTTATTATGACATTCTGTTTCGAGAATTCGTGACTTTCCATTGAAAACAGCGATAACTAATAAGAATCGAAAAGTAGGAAAATAAGTTTATGAAATGTTGAAAACCACCAAAGTGAATTAAGTGGAGAAAGATGCTCATAAGTGGTGTATGTTTCAATATTTCAAATTTTATTATGACATTCCGTTTCGTGATTTCGTGACATTCCATTAAAAACAACGGTAATTCGTAAGAATCGAGAAATAGGAAAATAAGTTCATAAAATGTTGAAAACTACCAAATTGAATTATGGGGATAAATATGCTCATAAGTGGTGTATGTTTCAATATTTCAAATATTATTATGACATTCCGTTTTGAGAGTTCGTGACTTTCCATTGAAAACAGCGATAACTAATATAAATCGAGAAAAAGGACAAGAAGTTCATGAAATGTTGAAAACTACCAAATTGAATTATGGGGATAAATATGCTCATAAGTGGTGTATGTTTCAATATTTCAAATTTTATTATGACATTCCGTTTCGAGAGTTCGTGACTTTCCATTGAAAACAGCGATAAGTAATAAGAATCGAGAAGTAGGAAAATAAGTTTATGAAATGTTGAAAACCACCAAAGTGAATTAAGTGGATAAATATGCTCATAAGTGGTGTATATTTCAATATTTCAAATTTTATTATGACATTCCGTTTCGAGAGTTCGTGACTTTCCATTGAAAACAGCGATAACTAATATAAGAATCGAGAAGTAGGAAAATAAGTTCATGAAATATTGAAAACCACCAAAGTGAATTAAGGGGATAAATATGCTCATAAGTGGTGTATGTTTCAATATTTCAAATTTTATTATAACATTCCGTTTCGAGAGTTTGTGACCTTCTATTGAAAACAACAATAACTAATAAGAATCAAGAAGGAGGAAAATAAGTTCATGAAACGTTGAAAACCACCAAAGTGAATTAAGGGAATAAATATGCTCACAAGTTGTGTATGTTTCAATATTTCAAATTTTATTATGACATTCTGTTTCGAGAGTTCGTGACTTTCCATTGAAAACAGCGATAAATAATAAGAATCGAGAAGTAGGAAAATAACTTCATGAAATGTTGAAAACCACCAAAGTGAATTAAGTGGATAAATATGTTCATAAGTGGTGTATGTTTCAATATTTCAAATTTTATTATGACATTCCGTTTCGAGAGTTCGTGACTTTCCATTGAAAACAGCGATAAGTAATAAGAATCGAGAAGTAGGAAAATAAGTTCATGAAATGTTGAAAACCACCAAAGTGAATTAAGGGGATAAATATGCTCATAATTGAATGTTTCAATATTTTAAATTTTATTATGACATTCCGTTTCGAGAGTTCGTGACCTTCCATTGAAAACAACGATAACTAATAAGAATCGGGAAGGAGAAAAATAAGTTCATGAAACATTGAAAACCACCAAAGTGAATTAAGGGGATAAATATGCTCATAAGTGGTGTATGTTTCAATATTTCAAATTTTATTGTGACATTCTGTTTCGAGAGTTTGTGATTTTCCATTGAAAACACCGATAACTAATAAGAATCGAGAAGTAAGATAATAAGTTCATGAAATGTTGAAAATCACCAAAGGTAATTAAGGGGATAAATATGCACATAATTGTATGTTTCAATATTTTAAATTTTATTATGACATTCCGTTTCGAGAGTTCGTGACTTTCCATTGAAAACATCGATAACTAATAAGAATCGGAGAGGAGAAAAATAAGTTCATGAAACGTTGAAAACCACCAAAGTGAATTAAGGAGATAAATATGCTCATAAGTGGTGTATGTTTCAATATTTCAAATTTTATTGTGACATTCCGTTACGAGAGTTTGTGACTTTCCATTGAAAACAGCGATAACTAATAAGAATCGAGAAGTAAGATAATAAGTTCATGAAAGTTGAAATATGCTCATAAGTGGTGTATGTTTCAAATTTTATTATGACATTCCGTTTCGTGATTTCGTGACATTCCATTGAAAACAGCGATAACTCGTAAGAATCGAGAAGTAGGAAAATAAGTTCATGAAATGTTGAAAACTACCAAATTGAATTATGGGGATAAATATGCTCATAAGTGGTATATGTTTCAATATTTCAAATTTTATTATGACATTCCGTTTCGAGAATTCGTGACTTTCCATTGAAAACAGCGATAACTAATAAGAATCGAGAAGTAGGAAAATAAATTTATGAAATGTTGAAAACCACCAAAGTGAATTAAGTGGATAAATATGCTCATAAGTGGTGTATGTTTAAATATTTGAAATTTTATTATGACATTCCGTTTCGTGATTTCGTGACATTCCATTAAAAACAGCGGTAACTCGTAAGAATCGAGAAATAGGAAAATAAGTTCATGAAATGTTGAAAACTACCAAATTGGATTATGGGGATAAATGTGCTCATAAGTGGTGTATGTTTCAATATTTCAAATATTATTATGACATTCCGTTTCGAGAGTTCGTGACCTTCCATTGAAAACAGCGATAACCCGTAAGAATCGAGAAACAGAAAAAGAAGTTCATGAAATGTTGAAAACTACCAAATTGAATTATGGGGATAAATATGCTCATAAGTGGTGTATGTTTCAATATTTCAAATTTTATTATGACATTCCGTTTCGAGAGTTCGTGACCTTCCATTGAAAACAGCGATAACTAATATAAGAATCGAGAAGTAGGAAAATAAGTTCATGAAATATTGAAAACCACAAAAAGTGAATTAAGGGGATAAATATGCTCATAAGTGGTGTATGTTTCAATATTTCAAATTTTATTATGAAATTCCGTTTCGAGAGTTCGTGACTTTCCATTGAAAACAGCGATAACTAATATAAGAATCGAGAAGTAGGAAAATAAGTTCATGAAATATTGAAAACCACCAAAGTGAATTAAGGGGATAAATATGCTCATAAGTGGTGTATGTTTCAATATTTCAAATTTTATTATGACATTCCGTTTCGAGAATTCGTGACCTTCTATTGAGAACAACGATAACTAATAAGAATCAGAAAGGAGGAAAATAAGTTCATGAAACGTTGAAAACCACCAAACTGAATTAAGGTAATAAATATGCTCATAAGTGGTGTATGTTTCAATATTTCAAATTTTATTATGACATTCCGTTTCGAGAGTTCGTGACTTTCCATTGAAAACAGCGATAAGTAATAAGAATCGAGAAGTAGGAAAATAAGTTTATGAAATGTTGAAAACCACCAAAGTGAATTAAGTGGATAAATATGCTCATAAGTGGTGTATATTTCAATATTTCAAATTTTATTATGACATTCCGTTTCGAGAGTTCGTGACTTTCCATTGAAAACAGCGATAACTAATATAAGAATCGAGAAGTAGGAAAATAAGTTCATGAAATATTGAAAACCACCAAAGTGAATTAAGGGGATAAATATGCTCATAAGTGGTGTATGTTTCAATATTTCAAATTTTATTATAACATTCCGTTTCGAGAGTTTGTGACCTTCTATTGAAAACAACAATAACTAATAAGAATCAAGAAGGAGGAAAATAAGTTCATGAAACGTTGAAAACCACCAAAGTGAATTAAGGGAATAAATATGCTCACAAGTTGTGTATGTTTCAATATTTCAAATTTTATTATGACATTCTGTTTCGAGAGTTCGTGACTTTCCATTGAAAACAGCGATAAATAATAAGAATCGAGAAGTAGGAAAATAACTTCATGAAATGTTGAAAACCACCAAAGTGAATTAAGTGGATAAATATGTTCATAAGTGGTGTATGTTTCAATATTTCAAATTTTATTATGACATTCCGTTTCGAGAGTTCGTGACTTTCCATTGAAAACAGCGATAAGTAATAAGAATCGAGAAGTAGGAAAATAAGTTCATGAAATGTTGAAAACCACCAAAGTGAATTAAGGGGATAAATATGCTCATAATTGAATGTTTCAATATTTTAAATTTTATTATGACATTCCGTTTCGAGAGTTCGTGACCTTCCATTGAAAACAACGATAACTAATAAGAATCGGGAAGGAGAAAAATAAGTTCATGAAACATTGAAAACCACCAAAGTGAATTAAGGGGATAAATATGCTCATAAGTGGTGTATGTTTCAATATTTCAAATTTTATTGTGACATTCTGTTTCGAGAGTTTGTGATTTTCCATTGAAAACACCGATAACTAATAAGAATCGAGAAGTAAGATAATAAGTTCATGAAATGTTGAAAATCACCAAAGGTAATTAAGGGGATAAATATGCACATAATTGTATGTTTCAATATTTTAAATTTTATTATGACATTCCGTTTCGAGAGTTCGTGACTTTCCATTGAAAACATCGATAACTAATAAGAATCGGAGAGGAGAAAAATAAGTTCATGAAATGTTGAAAACCACCAAAGTGAATTAAGGAGATAAATATGCTCATAAGTAGTGTATGTTTCAATATTTCAAATTTTATTGTGACATTCCGTTACGAGAGTTTGTGACTTTCCATTGAAAACAGCGATAACTAATAAGAATCGAGAAGTAAGATAATAAGTTCATGAAATTTGAAATATGCTCATAAGTGGTGTATGTTTCAAATTTTATTATGACATTCCGTTTCGTGATTTCGTGACATTCCATTGAAAACAGCGATAACCCGTAAGAATCGAGAAACAGAAAAAAAAGTTCATGAAATGTTGAAAACTACCAAATTGAATTACGGGGATAAATATGCTCATAAGTGGTGTATGTTTCAATATTTCAAATTTTATTATGACATTCCGTTTCGAGAGTTCGTGACCTTCCATTGAAAACAGCGATAACTAATATAAGAATCGAGAAGTAGGAAAATAAGTTCATGAAATATTGAAAACCACCAAAGTGAATTAAGAGGATAAATATGCTCATAAGTGGTGTATGTTTAAATATTTGAAATTTTATTATGACATTCCGTTTCGTGATTTCGTGACATTCCATTAAAAACAGCGGTAACTCGTAAGAATCGAGAAATAGGAAAATAAGTTCATGAAATGTTGAAAACTACCAAATTGGATTATGGGGATAAATGTGCTCATAAGTGGTGTATGTTTCAATATTTCAAATTTTATTATGACATTCCGTTTCGAGAGTTCGTGACCTTCCATTGAAAACAGCGATAACTAATATAAGAATCGAGAAGTAGGAAAATAAGTTCATGAAATATTGAAAACCACAAAAAGTGAATTAAGGGGATAAATATGCTCATAAGTGGTGTATGTTTCAATATTTCAAATTTTATTATGACATTCCGTTTCGAGAGTTCGTGACCTTCCATTGAAAACAGCGATAACTAATATAAGAATCGAGAAGGAGGAAAATAAGTTCATGAAATATTGAAAACCACCAAAGTGAATTAAGGGGATAAATATGCTCATAAGTGGTGTATGTTTCAATATTTCAAATTTTATTATGACATTCCGTTTCGAGAGTTCGTGACTTTCCATTGAAAACCGCGTTAACTAATAAAAATCGAGAAGTAGGAAAATAAGTTCATGAAATGTTGAAAACGACCAAAGTGAATTAAGGGGATAAATATGCTCATAAGTGGTGTATGTTTCAGTATTTCAAATTTTATTATGACATTCCGTTTTGAGAGTACGTGACTTTCCATTGAAAACAGCGATAACTAATAAGAATCGAGAAGTAGGAAAATAAGTTTATGAAATGTTGAAAACCACCAAAGTGAATTAAGTGGATAAATATGCTTATAAGTGGTGTATGTTTCAATATTTCAAATTTTATTATGACAGTCCGTTTGGAGAGTTCGTGACCTTCCATTGAAAACAGCGATAACTAATATAAGAATCGAGAAGTAGGAAAATAAGTTCATGAAATATTGAAAACCACCAAAGTGAATTAAGGGGATAAATATCCTCATAAGTGGTGTATGTTTCAATATTTCAAATTTTATTATGACATTCTGTTTCGAGAGTTCGTGACCTTCCATTGAAAACAGCGATAACTCATAAGAATCGAGAAGGAGGAAAATAAGTTCATGAAACGTTGAAAACCACCAAAGTGAATTAAGGGAATAAATATGCTCATAAGTGGTGTATGTTTCAATATTTCAAATTTTATTATGACGTTCCGTTTCGAGAGTTCGTGACTTTCCATTGAAAACAGCGATAAGTAATAAGAATCGAGAAGTAGGAAAATAAGTTTATGAAATGTTGAAAACCACCAAAGTGAATTAAGTGGATAAATATGCTCATAAGTGGTGTATATTTCAATATTTCAAATTTTATTATGACATTCCGTTTCGAGAGTTTGTGACCTTCTATTGAAAACAGCGATAAGTAATAAGAATCGAGAAGTAGGAAAATAAGTTTATGAAATGTTGAAAACTACCAAAGTGAATTAAGTGGATAAATATGCTCATAAGTGGTGTATATTTCAATATTTCAAATTTTATTATGACATTCCGTTTCGAGAGTTCGTGACTTTCCATTGAAAACAGCGATAACTAATATAAGAATCGAGAAGTAGGAAAATAAGTTCATGAAATATTGAAAACCACCAAAGTGAATTAAGGGGATAAATATGCTCATAAGTGGTGTATGTTTCAATATTTCAAATTTTATTATAACATTCCGTTTCGAGAGTTTGTGACCTTCTATTGAAAACAACAATAACTAATAAGAATCAAGAAGGAGGAAAATAAGTTCATGAAACGTTGAAAACCACCAAAGTGAATTAAGGGAATAAATATGCTCACAAGTTGTGTATGTTTCAATATTTTAAATTTTATTATGACATTCTGTTTCGAGAGTTCGTGACTTTCCATTGAAAACAGCGATAAATAATAAGAATCGAGAAGTAGGAAAATAACTTCATGAAATGTTGAAAACCACCAAAGTGAATTAAGTGGATAAATATGTTCATAAGTGGTGTATGTTTCAATATTTCAAATTTATTATGACATTCCGTTTCGAGAGTTCGTGACTTTCCATTGAAAACAGCGATAAGTAATAAGAATCGAGAAGTAGGAAAATAAGTTCATGAAATGTTGAAAACCACCAAAGTGAATTAAGGGGATAAATATGCTCATAATTGAATTTTTCAATATTTTAAATTTTATTATGACATTCCGTTTCGAGAGTTCGTGACCTTCCATTGAAAACAACGATAACTAATAAGAATCGGGAAGGAGAAAAATAAGTTCATGAAACATTGAAAACCACCAAAGTGAATTAAGGGGATAAATATGCTCATAAGTGGTGTATGTTTCAATATTTCAAATTTTATTGTGACATTCTGTTTCGAGAGTTTGTGATTTTTCATTGAAAACAGCGATAACTAATAAGAATCGAGAAGTAAGATAATAAGTTCATGAAATGTTGAAAATCACCAAAGGTAATTAAGGGGATAAATATGCACATAATTGTATGTTTCAATATTTTAAATTTTATTATGACATTCCGTTTCGAGAGTTCGTGACTTTCCATTGAAAACATCGATAACTAATAAGAATCGGAGAGGAGAAAAATAAGTTCATGAAACGTTGAAAACCACCAAAGTGAATTAAGGAGATAAATATGCTCATAAGTAGTGTATGTTTCAATATTTCAAATTTTATTGTGACATTCCGTTACGAGAGTTTGTGACTTTCCATTGAAAACAGCGATAACTAATAAGAATCGAGAAGTAAGATAATAAGTTCATGAAAGTTGAAATATGCTCATAAGTGGTGTATGTTTCAAATTTTATTATGACATTCCGTTTCGTGATTTCGTGACATTCCATTGAAAACAGCGATAACTCGTAAGAATCGAGAAGTAGGAAAATAAGTTCATGAAATGTTGAAAACTACCAAATTGAATTATGGGGATAAATATGCTCATAAGTGGTATATGTTTCAATATTTCAAATTTTATTATGACATTCCGTTTCGAGAATTCGTGACTTTCCATTGAAAACAGCGATAACTAATAAGAATCGAGAAGTAGGAAAATAAATTTATGAAATGTTGAAAACCACCAAAGTGAATTAAGTGGATAAATATGCTCATAAGTGGTGTATGTTTAAATATTTGAAATTTTATTATGACATTCCGTTTCGTGATTTCGTGACATTCCATTAAAAACAGCGGTAACTCGTAAGAATCGAGAAATAGGAAAATAAGTTCATGAAATGTTAAAAACTACCAAATTGGATTATGGGGATAAATGTGCTCATAAGTGGTGTATGTTTCAATATTTCAAATATTATTATGACATTCCGTTTCGAGAGTTCGTGACCTTCCATTGAAAACAGCGATAACCCGTAAGAATCGAGAAACAGAAAAAGAAGTTCATGAAATGTTGAAAACTACCAAATTGAATTACGGGGATAAATATGCTCATAAGTGGTGTATGTTTCAATATTTCAAATTTTATTATGACATTCCGTTTCGAGAGTTCGTGACTTTCCATTGAAAACAGCGATAACTAATATAAGAAACGAGAAGTAGGAAAATAAGTTCATGAAATATTGAAAACCACCAAAGTGAATTAAGGGGATAAATATGCTCATAAGTGGTGTATGTTTCAATATTTCAAATTTTATTATGACATACCGTTTCGAGAGTTCGTGACTTTCCATTGAAAACAGCGATAACTAATATAAGAATCGAGAAGTAGGAAAATAAGTTCATGAAATGTTGAAAACCACCAAAGTGAATTAAGGGGATAAATATGCTCATAATTGAATGTTTCAATATTTTAAATTTTATTATGACATTCCGTTTCGAGAGTTCGTGACCTTCCATTGAAAACAACGATAACTAATAAGAATCGGGAAGGAGAAAAATAAGTTCATAAAACATTGAAAACCACCAAAGTGAATTATGGGGATAAATATGCTCATAAGTGGTGTATGTTTCAATATTTCAAATTTTATTGTGACATTCTGTTTCGAGAGTTTGTGATTTTCCATTGAAAACACCGATAACTAATAAGAATCGAGAAGTAAGATAATAAGTTCATGAAAGTTGAAATATGCTCATAAGTGGTGTATGTTTCAAATTTTATTATGACATTCCGTTTCGAGAGTTCGTGACTTTCTATTGAAAACAACGATAAATAATAAGAATCGAGATGGAGAGAAATAAGTTCATGAAAAGATGAAAACTACCAAAGTGAATTATAGGAATAAATATACTCATAAGTGGTGTACGTTTCAGTATTTCAAATTTTATTATGACATTCCGTTTTGAGAGTTCGTGACCTTCCATTGAAAACAGCGATAACTAATAAGAATCGAGAAGTAGGAAAATAACTTCATGAAATGTTGAAAACTACCAAATTGAATTAAGAGGATAAATATGCTCATAAGTGGTGTATGTTTAAATATTTCAAATTTTATTATGACATTCTGTTTCGAGAGTTCGTGACTTTCCATTGAAAACAGCGATAAATAATAAGAATCGAGAAGTAGGAAAATAAGTTTATGAAATGTTGAAAACCACCAAAGTGAATTAAGTGGATAAATATGCTCATAAGTGGTGTATATTTCAATATTTCAAATTTTATTATGACATTCCGTTTCGAGAGTTCGTGACTTTCCATTGAAAACAGCGATAACTAATATAAGAATCGAGAAGTAGGAAAATAAGTTCATGAAATATTGAAAACCACCAAAGTGAATTAAGGGGATAAATATGCTCATAAGTGGTGTATGTTTCAATATTTCAAATTTTATTATAACATTCCGTTTCAAGAGTTTGTGACCTTCTATTGAAAACAACAATAACTAATAAGAATCAAGAAGGAGGAAAATAAGTTCATGAAACGTTGAAAACCACCAAAGTGAATTAAGGGAATAAATATGCTCACAAGTTGTGTATGTTTCAATATTTTAAATTTTATTATGACATTCTGTTTCGAGAGTTCGTGACTTTCCATTGAAAACAGCGATAAATAATAAGAATCGAGAAGTAGGAAAATAACTTCATGAAATGTTGAAAACCACCAAAGTGAATTAAGTGGATAAATATGTTCATAAGTGGTGTATGTTTCAATATTTCAAATTTATTATGACATTCCGTTTCGAGAGTTCGTGACTTTCCATTGAAAACAGCGATAAGTAATAAGAATCGAGAAGTAGGAAAATAAGTTCATGAAACGTTGAAAACCACCAAACTGAATTAAGGTAATAAATATGCTCATAAGTGGTGTATGTTTCAATATTTCAAATTTTATTATGACATTCCGTTTCGAGAGTTCGTGACTTTCCATTAAAAACAGCGATAAGTAATAAGAATCGCGAAGTAGGAAAATAAGTTTATGAAATGTTGAAAACCACCAAAGTGAATTAAGTGGATAAATATGCTCATAAGTGGTGTATATTTCAATATTTCAAATTTTATTATGACATTCCGTTTCGAGAGTTCGTGACTTTCCATTGAAAACATCGATAACTAATAAGAATCGGAGAGGAGAAAAATAAGTTCATGAAACGTTGAAAACCACCAAAGTGAATTAAGGAGATAAATATGCTCATAAGTAGTGTATGTTTCAATATTTCAAATTTTATTGTGACATTCCGTTACGAGAGTTTGTGACTTTCCATTGAAAACAGCGATAACTAATAAGAATCGAGAAGTAAGATAATAAGTTCATGAAAGTTGAAATATGCTCATAAGTGGTGTATGTTTCAAATTTTATTATGACATTCCGTTTCGTGATTTCGTGACATTCCATTGAAAACAGCGATAACTCGTAAGAATCGAGAAGTAGGAAAATAAGTTCATGAAATGTTGAAAACTACCAAATTGAATTATGGGGATAAATATGCTCATAAGTGGTATATGTTTCAATATTTCAAATTTTATTATGACATTCCGTTTCGAGAATTCGTGACTTTCCATTGAAAACAGCGATAACTAATAAGAATCGAGAAGTAGGAAAATAAATTTATGAAATGTTGAAAACCACCAAAGTGAATTAAGTGGATAAATATGCTCATAAGTGGTGTATGTTTCAATATTTGAAATTTTATTATGACATTCCGTTTCGTGATTTCGTGACATTCCATTAAAAACAGCGGTAACTCGTAAGAATCGAGAAATAGGAAAATAAGTTCATGAAATGTTGAAAACTACCAAATTGGATTATGGGGATAAATGTGCTCATAAGTGGTGTATGTTTCAATATTTCAAATATTATTATGACATTCCGTTTCGAGAGTTCGTGACCTTCCATTGAAAACAGCGATAACCCGTAAGAATCGAGAAACAGAAAAAGAAGTTCATGAAATGTTGAAAACTACCAAATTGAATTATGGGGATAAATATGCTCATAAGTGGTGTATGTTTCAATATTTCAAATTTTATTATGACATTCCGTTTCGAGAGTTCGTGACCTTCCATTGAAAACAGCGATAACTAATATAAGAATCGAGAAGTAGGAAAATAAGTTCATGAAATATTGAAAACCACCAAAGTGAATTAAGGGGATAAATATGCTCATAAGTGGTGTATGTTTCAATATTTCAAATTTTATTATGACATTCCGTTTCGAGAGTTCGTGACTTTCCATTAAATACATTGTTTAATGATACAGCAACCAACAAGATGGAAAATATTTTCCTAAACTATGGAAATCCGCTAAAGTGAATTAAGGGGATAAATATGCTCATAATTGAATGTTTCAATATTTTAAATTTTATTATGACATTCCGTTTCGAGAGTTCGTGACCTTCCATTGAAAACAACGATCACTAATAAGAATCGGGAAGGAGAAAAATAAGTTCATGAAACGTTGAAAACCACCAAACTGAATTAAGGTAATAAATATGCTCATAAGTGGTGTATGTTTCAATATTTCAAATTTTATTATGACATTCCGTTTCGAGAGTTCGTGACTTTCCATTGAAAACAGCGATAAGTAATAAGAATCGAGAAGTAGGAAAATAAGTTTATGAAATGTTGAAAACCACCAAAGTGAATTAAGTGGATAAATATGCTCATAAGTGGTGTATATTTCAATATTTCAAATTTTATTATGACATTCCGTTTCGAGAGTTCGTGACTTTCCATTGAAAACAGCGATAACTAATATAAGAATCGAGAAGTAGGAAAATAAGTTCATGAAATATTGAAAACCACCAAAGTGAATTAAGGGAATAAATATGCTCACAAGTTGTGTATGTTTCAATATTTCAAATTTTATTATGACATTCCGTTTCGAGAGTTCGTGACTTTCCATTGAAAACAGCGATAAATAATAAGAATCGAGAAGTAGGAAAATAACTTCATGAAATGTTGAAAACCACCAAAGTGAATTAAGTGGATAAATATGTTCATAAGTGGTGTATGTTTCAATATTTCAAATTTTATTATGACATTCCGTTTCGAGAGTTCGTGACTTTCCATTGAAAACAGCGATAAGTAATAAGAATCGAGAAGTAGGAAAATAAGTTCATGAAATATTGAAAACCACCAAAGTGAATTAAGGGGATAAATATGCTCATAAGTGGTGTATGTTTCAATATTTCAAATTTTATTATGACATTCCGTTTCGAGAGTTCGTGACTTTCCATTGAAAACAGCGATGACTAATATAAGAATCGAGAATTAGGAAAATAAGTTCATGAAATATTGAAAACCACCAAAGTGAATTAAGTGGATAAATATGCTCATAAGTGGTGTATGTTTCAATATTTGAAATTTTATTATGACATTCCGTTTCGTGATTTCGTGACATTCCATTAAAAACAGCGGTAACTCGTAAGAATCGAGAAATAGGAAAATAAGTTCATGAAATGTTGAAAACTACCAAATTGGATTATGGGGATAAATGTGCTCATAAGTGGTGTATGTTTCAATATTTCAAATATTATTATGACATTCCGTTTCGAGAGTTCGTGACCTTCCATTGAAAACAGCGATAACCCGTAAGAATCGAGAAACAGAAAAAGAAGTTCATGAAATGCTGAAAACTACCAAATTGAATTATGGGGATAAATATGCTCATAAGTGGTGTATGTTTCAATATTTCAAATTTTATTATGACATTCCGTTTTGAGAGTTCGTGACCTTCCATTGAAAACAGCGATAACTAATATAAGAATCGAGAAGTAGGAAAATAAGTTCATGAAATATTGAAAACCACCAAAGTGAATTAAGGGGATAAATATGCTCATAAGTGGTGTATGTTTCAATATTTCAAATTCTATTATGACATTCCGTTTCGAGAGTTCGTGACTTTCCATTAAAAACAGCGATAACTAATATAAGAATCGAGAAGTAGGAAAATAAGTTCATGAAATATTGAAAACCACCAAAGTGAATTAAGGGGATAAATATGCTCATAAGTGGTGTATGTTTCAATATTTCAAATTTTATTATGACATTCCGTTTCGAGAGTTCGTGACCTTCTATTGAGAACAACGATAACTAATAAGAATCAGAAAGGAGGAAAATAAGTTCATGAAATGTTGAAAACCACCAAACTGAATTAAGGTAATAAATATGCTCATAAGTGGTGTATGTTTCAATATTTCAAATTTTATTATGACATTCCGTTTCGAGAGTTCGTGACTTTCCATTAAAAACAGCGATAAGTAATAAGAATCGCGAAGTAGGAAAATAAGTTTATGAAATGTTGAAAACCACCAAAGTGAATTAAGTGGATAAATATGCTCATAAGTGGTGTATATTTCAATATTTCAAATTTTATTATGACATTCCGTTTCGAGAGTTCGTGACTTTCCATTGAAAACAGCGATGACTAATATAAGAATCGAGAATTAGGAAAATAAGTTCATGAAATATTGAAAACCACCAAAGTGAATTAAGGGGATAAATATGCTCATAAGTGGTGTATGTTTCAATATTTCAAATTTTATTATGACATTCCGTTTCGAGAGTTCGTGACCTTCTATTGAGAACAACGATAACTAATAAGAATCAGAAAGGAGGAAAATAAGTTCATGAAACGTTGAAAACCACCAAACTGAATTAAGGTAATAAATATGCTCATAAGTGGTGTATGTTTCAATATTTCAAATTTTATTATGACATTCCGTTTCGAGAGTTCGTGACTTTCCATTAAAAACAGCGATAAGTAATAAGAATCGCGAAGTAGGAAAATAAGTTTATGAAATGTTGAAAACCACCAAAGTGAATTAAGTGGATAAATATGCTCATAAGTGGTGTATATTTCAATATTTCAAATTTTATTATGACATTCCGTTTCGAGAGTTCGTGACTTTCCATTGAAAACAGCGATGACTAATATAAGAATCGAGAATTAGGAAAATAAGTTCATGAAATATTGAAAACCACCAAAGTGAATTAAGTGGATAAATATGCTCATAAGTGGTGTATGTTTCAATATTTGAAATTTTATTATGACATTCCGTTTCGTGATTTCGTGACATTCCATTAAAAACAGCGGTAACTCGTAAGAATCGAGAAATAGGAAAATAAGTTCATGAAATGTTGAAAACTACCAAATTGGATTATGGGGATAAATGTGCTCATAAGTGGTGTATGTTTCAATATTTCAAATATTATTATGACATTCCGTTTCGAGAGTTCGTGACCTTCCATTGAAAACAGCGATAACCCGTAAGAATCGAGAAACAGAAAAATAAGTTCATGAAATGCTGAAAACTACCAAATTGAATTATGGGGATAAATATGCTCATAAGTGGTGTATGTTTCAATATTTCAAATTTTATTATGACATTCCGTTTTGAGAGTTCGTGACCTTCCATTGAAAACAGCGATAACTAATATAAGAATCGAGAAGTAGGAAAATAAGTTCATGAAATATTGAAAACCACCAAAGTGAATTAAGGGGATAAATATGCTCATAAGTGGTGTATGTTTCAATATTTCAAATTCTATTATGACATTCCGTTTCGAGAGTTCGTGACTTTCCATTAAAAACAGCGATAACTAATATAAGAATCGAGAAGTAGGAAAATAAGTTCATGAAATATTGAAAACCACCAAAGTGAATTAAGGGGATAAATATGCTCATAAGTGGTGTATGTTTCAATATTTCAAATTTTATTATGACATTCCGTTTCGAGAGTTCGTGACCTTCTATTGAGAACAACGATAACTAATAAGAATCAGAAAGGAGGAAAATAAGTTCATGAAACGTTGAAAACCACCAAACTGAATTAAGGTAATAAATATGCTCATAAGTGGTGTATGTTTCAATATTTCAAATTTTATTATGACATTCCGTTTCGAGAGTTCGTGACTTTCCATTAAAAACAGCGATAAGTAATAAGAATCGCGAAGTAGGAAAATAAGTTTATGAAATGTTGAAAACCACCAAAGTGAATTAAGTGGATAAATATGCTCATAAGTGGTGTATATTTCAATATTTCAAATTTTATTATGACATTCCGTTTCGAGAGTTCGTGACTTTCCATTGAAAACAGCGATGACTAATATAAGAATCGAGAATTAGGAAAATAAGTTCATGAAATATTGAAAACCACCAAAGTGAATTAAGGGGATAAATATGCTCATAAGTGGTGTATGTTTCAATATTTCAAATTCTATTATGACATTCCGTTTCGAGAGTTCGTGACTTTCCATTAAAAACAGCGATAACTAATATAAGAATCGAGAAGTAGGAAAATAAGTTCATGAAATATTGAAAACCACCAAAGTGAATTAAGGGGATAAATATGCTCATAAGTGGTGTATGTTTCAATATTTCAAATTTTATTATGACATTCCGTTTCGAGAGTTCGTGACCTTCTATTGAGAACAACGATAACTAATAAGAATCAGAAAGGAGGAAAATAAGTTCATGAAACGTTGAAAACCACCAAACTGAATTAAGGTAATAAATATGCTCATAAGTGGTGTATGTTTCAATATTTCAAATTTTATTATGACATTCCGTTTCGAGAGTTCGTGACTTTCCATTAAAAACAGCGATAAGTAATAAGAATCGCGAAGTAGGAAAATAAGTTTATGAAATGTTGAAAACCACCAAAGTGAATTAAGTGGATAAATATGCTCATAAGTGGTGTATATTTCAATATTTCAAATTTTATTATGACATTCCGTTTTGAGAGTTCGTGACTTTCCATTGAAAACAGCGATAACTAATATAAGAATCGAGAATTAGGAAAATAAGTTCATGAAATATTGAAAACCACCAAAGTGAATTAAGGGGATAAATATGCTCATAAGTGGTGTATGTTTCAATATTTCAAATTTTATTATAACATTCCGTTTCCAGAGTTTGTGACCTTCTATTGAAAACAACAATAACTAATAAGAATCAAGAAGGAGGAAAATAAGTTCATGAAACGTTGAAAACCACCAAAGTGAATTAAGGGAATAAATATGCTCACAAGTTGTGTATGTTTCAATATTTTAAATTTTATTATGACATTCTGTGTCGAGAGTTCGTGACTTTCCATTGAAAACAGCGATAAATAATAAGAATCGAGAAGTAGGAAAATAACTTCATGAAATGTTGAAAACCACCAAAGTGAATTAAGTGGATAAATATGTTCATAAGTGGTGTATGTTTCAATATTTCAAATTTTATTATGACATTCCGTTTCGAGAGTTCGTGACTTTCCATTGAAAACAGCGATAAGTAATAAGAATCGAGAAGTAGGAAAATAAGTTCATGAAATGTTGAAAACCACCAAAGTGAATTAAGGGGATAAATATGCTCATAATTGAATTTTTCAATATTTTAAATTTTATTATGACATTCCGTTTCGAGAGTTCGTGACCTTCCATTGAAAACAACGATAACTAATAAGAATCGGGAAGGAGAAAAATAAGTTCATGAAACATTGAAAACCACCAAAGTGAATTAAGGGGATAAATATGCTCATAAGTGGTGTATGTTTCAATATTTCAAATTTTATTGTGACATTCTGTTTCGAGAGTTTGTGATTTTTCATTGAAAACAGCGATAACTAATAAGAATCGAGAAGTAAGATAATAAGTTCATGAAATGTTGAAAATCACCAAAGGTAATTAAGGGGATAAATATGCACATAATTGTATGTTTCAATATTTTAAATTTTATTATGACATTCCGTTTCGAGAGTTCGTGACTTTCCATTGAAAACATCGATAACTAATAAGAATCGGAGAGGAGAAAAATAAGTTCATGAAACGTTGAAAACCAGCAAAGTGAATTAAAGAGATAAATATGCTCATAAGTAGTGTATGTTTCAATATTTCAAATTTTATTGTGACATTCCGTTACGAGAGTTTGTGACTTTCCATTGAAAACAGCGATAACTAATAAGAATCGAGAAGTAAGATAATAAGTTCATGAAATTTGAAATATGCTCATAAGTGGTGTATGTTTCAAATTTTATTATGACATTCCGTTTCGTGATTTCGTGACATTCCATTGAAAACAGCGATAACTCGTCAGAATCGAGAAGTAGGAAAATAAGTTCATGAAATGTTGAAAACTACCAAATTGAATTATGGGGATAAATATGCTCATAAGTGGTATATGTTTCAATATTTCAAATTTTATTATGACATTCCCTTTCGAGAATTCGTGACTTTCCATTGAAAACAGCGATAACTAATAAGAATCGAGAAGTAGGAAAATAAATTTATGAAATGTTGAAAACCACCAAAGTGAATTAAGAGGATAAATATGCTCATAAGTGGTGTATGTTTAAATATTTGAAATTTTATTATGACATTCAGTTTCGTGATTTCGTGACATTCCATTAAAAACAGCGGTAACTCGTAAGAATCGAGAAATAGGAAAATAAGTTCATGAAATGTTGAAAACTACCAAATTGGATTATGGGGATAAATGTGCTCATAAGTGGTGTATGTTTCAATATTTCAAATATTATTATGACATTCCGTTTCGAGTGTTCGTGACCTTCCATTGAAAACAGCGATAACCCGTAAGAGTCGAGAAACAGAAAAAGAAGTTCATGAAATGTTGAAAACTACCAAATTGAATTATGGGGATAAATATGCTCATAAGTGGTGTATGTTTCAATATTTCAAATTTTATTATGACATTCCGTTTCGAGAGTTCGTGACCTTCCCTTGAAAACAGCGATAACTAATATAAGAATCGAGAAGTAGGAAAATAAGTTCATGAAATATTGAAAACCACAAAAAGTGAATTAAGGGGATAAATATGCTCATAAGTGGTGTATGTTTCAATATTTCAAATTTTATTATGAAATTCCGTTTCGAGAGTTCGTGACTTTCCATTGAAAACAGCGATAACTAATATAAGAATCGAGAAGTAGGAAAATAAGTTCATGAAATATTGAAAACCACTAAAGTGAATTAAGGGGATAAATATGCTCATAAGTGGTGTATGTTTCAATATTTCAAATTTTATTATGACATTCCGTTTCGAGAATTCGTGATCTTCTATTGAGAACAACGATAACTAATAAGAATTAGAAAGGAGGAAAATAAGTTCATGAAACGTTGAAAACCACCAAACTGAATTAAGGTAATAAATATGCTCATAAGTGGTGTATGTTTTAATATTTCAAATTTTATTATGACATTCCGTTTCGAGAGTTCGTGACTTTCCATTGAAAACAGCGATAAGTAATAAGAATCGAGAAGTAGGAAAATAAGTTTATGAAATGTTGAAAACCACCAAAGTGAATTAAGTGGATAAATATGCTCATAAGTGGTGTATATTTCAATATTTCAAATTTTATTATGACATTCCGTTTCGAGAGTTCGTGACTTTCCATTGAAAACAGCGATAACTAATATAAGAATCGAGAAGTAGGAAAATAAGTTCATGAAATATTGAAAACCACCAAAGTGAATTAAGGGGATAAATATGCTCATAAGTGGTGTATGTTTCAATATTTCAAATTTTATTATAACATTCCGTTTTGAGAGTTTGTGACCTTCTATTGAAAACAACAATAACTAATAAGAATCAAGAAGGAGAAAAATAAGTTCATGAAACGTTGAAAACCACCAAAGTGAATTAAGGGAATAAATATGCTCATAAGTGGTGTATGTTTCAATATTTCAAATTTTATTATGACATTCCGTTTCGAGAGTTCGTGACTTTCCATTGAAAACAGCGATAAGTAATAAGAATCGAGAAGTAGGAAAATAAGTTTATGAAATGTTGAAAACCACTAAAGTGAATTAAGTGGATAAATATGCTCATAAGTGGTGTATATTTCAATATTTCAAATTTTATTATGACATTCCATTTCGAGAGTTCGTGACTTTCCATTGAAAACAGCGATAACTAATATAAGAATCGAGAAGTAGGAAAATAAGTTCATGAAATATTGAAAACCACAAAAAGTGAATTAAGGGGATAAATATGCTCATAAGTGGTGTATGTTTCAATATTTCAAATTTTATTATGACATTCTGTTTCGAGAGTTCGTGACTTTCCATTGAAAACAGCGATAAATAATAAGAATCGAGAAGTAGGAAAATAAGTTCATGAAATGTTGAAAACCACCAAAGTGAATTAAGGGGATAAATATGCTCATAATTGAATGTTTCAATATTTTAAATTTTATTATGACATTCCGTTTCGAGAGTTCGTGACCTTCCATTGAAAACAACGATAACTAATAAGAATCGGGAAGGAGAAAAATAAGTTCATAAAACATTGAAAACCACCAAAGTGAATTACGGGGATAAATATGCTCATAAGTGGTGTATGTTTCAATATTTCAAATTTTATTGTGACATTCTGTTTCGAGAGTTTGTGATTTTCCATTGAAAACACCGATAACTAATAAGAATCGAGAAGTAAGATAATAAGTTCATGAAATGTTGAAAATCACCAAAGGTAATTAAGGGGATAAATATGCACATAATTGTATGTTTCAATATTTTAAATTTTATTATGACATTCCGTTTCGAGAGTTCGTGACTTTCCATTGAAAACATCGATAACTAATAAGAATCGGAGAGGAGAAAAATAAGTTCATGAAACGTTGAAAACCACCAAAGTGAATTAAGGAGATAAATATGCTCATAAGTGGTGTATGTTTCAATATTTCAAATATTATTATGACATTCCGTTTTGAGAGTTCGTGACCTTCCATTGAAAACAGCGATAACCCGTAAGAATCGAGAAACAGAAAAAGAAGTTCATGAAATGTTGAAAACTACCAAATTGAATTACGGGGATAAATATGCTCATAAGTGGTGTATGTTTCAATATTTCAAAATTTATTATGACATTCCGTTTCGAGAGTTCGTGACTTTCCATTGAAAACAGCGATAAGTAATAAGAATCGAGAAGTAGGAAAATAAGTTTATGAAATGTTGAAAACTACCAAAGTGAATTAAGTGGATAAATATGCTCATAAGTGGTGTATATTTCAATATTTCAAATTTTATTATGACATTCCGTTTCGAGAGTTCGTGACTTTCCATTGAAAACAGCGATAACTAATATAAGAATCGAGAAGTAGGAAAATAAGTTCATGAAATATTGAAAACCACCAAAGTGAATTAAGGGGATAAATATGCTCATAAGTGGTGTATGTTTCAATATTTCAAATTTTATTATAACATTCCGTTTCGAGAGTTTGTGACCTTCTATTGAAAACAACAATAACTAATAAGAATCAAGAAGGAGGAAAATAAGTTCATGAAACGTTGAAAACCACCAAAGTGAATTAAGGGAATAAATATGCTCACAAGTTGTGTATGTTTCAATATTTTAAATTTTATTGTGACATTCTGTTTCGAGAGTTCGTGACTTTCCATTGAAAACAGCGATAAATAATAAGAATCGAGAAGTAGGAAAATAAGTTTATGAAATGTTGAAAACCACCAAAGTGAATTAAGTGGATAAATATGCTCATAAGTGGTGTATATTTCAATATTTCAAATTTTATTATGACATTCCGTTTCGAGAGTTCGTGACTTTCCATTGAAAACAGCGATAACTAATATAAGAATCGAGAAGTAGGAAAATAAGTTCATGAAATATTGAAAACCACCAAAGTGAATTAAGGGGATAAATATGCTCATAAGTGGTGTATGTTTCAATATTTCAAATTTTATTATAACATTCCGTTTCAAGAGTTTGTGACCTTCTATTGAAAACAACAATAACTAATAAGAATCAAGAAGGAGGAAAATAAGTTCATGAAACGTTGAAAACCACCAAAGTGAATTAAGGGAATAAATATGCTCACAAGTTGTGTATGTTTCAATATTTTAAATTTTATTATGACATTCTGTTTCGAGAGTTCGTGACTTTCCATTGAAAACAGCGATAAATAATAAGAATCGAGAAGTAGGAAAATAACTTCATGAAATGTTGAAAACCACCAAAGTGAATTAAGTGGATAAATATGTTCATAAGTGGTGTATGTTTCAATATTTCAAATTTATTATGACATTCCGTTTCGAGAGTTCGTGACTTTCCATTGAAAACAGCGATAAGTAATAAGAATCGAGAAGTAGGAAAATAAGTTCATGAAATGTTGAAAACCACCAAAGTGAATTAAGGGGATAAATATGCTCATAATTGAATTTTTCAATATTTTAAATTTTATTATGACATTCTGTTTCGAGAGTTCGTGACCTTCCATTGAAAACAACGATAACTAATAAGAATCGGGAAGGAGAAAAATAAGTTCATGAAACATTGAAAACCACCAAAGTGAATTAAGGGGATAAATATGCACATAATTGTATGTTTCAATATTTTAAATTTTATTATGACATTCCGTTTCGAGAGTTCGTGACTTTCCATTGAAAACATCGATAACTAATAAGAATCGGAGAGGAGAAAAATAAGTTCATGAAACGTTGAAAACCACCAAAGTGAATTAAGGAGATAAATATGCTCATAAGTAGTGTATGTTTCAATATTTCAAATTTTATTGTGACATTCCGTTACGAGAGTTTGTGACTTTCCATTGAAAACAGCGATAACTAATAAGAATCGAGAAGTAAGATAATAAGTTCATGAAAGTTGAAATATGCTCATAAGTGGTGTATGTTTCAAATTTTATTATGACATTCCGTTTCGTGATTTCGTGACATTCCATTGAAAACAGCGATAACTCGTAAGAATCGAGAAGTAGGAAAATAAGTTCATGAAATGTTGAAAACTACCAAATTGAATTATGGGGATAAATATGCTCATAAGTGGTATATGTTTCAATATTTCAAATTTTATTATGACATTCCGTTTCGAGAATTCGTGACTTTCCATTGAAAACAGCGATAACTAATAAGAATCGAGAAGTAGGAAAATAAATTTATGAAATGTTGAAAACCACCAAAGTGAATTAAGTGGATAAATATGCTCATAAGTGGTGTATGTTTAAATATTTGAAATTTTATTATGACATTCCGTTTCGTGATTTCGTGACATTCCATTAAAAACAGCGGTAACTCGTAAGAATCGAGAAATAGGAAAATAAGTTCATGAAATGTTAAAAACTACCAAATTGGATTATGGGGATAAATGTGCTCATAAGTGGTGTATGTTTCAATATTTCAAATATTATTATGACATTCCGTTTCGAGAGTTCGTGACCTTCCATTGAAAACAGCGATAACCCGTAAGAATCGAGAAACAGAAAAAGAAGTTCATGAAATGTTGAAAACTACCAAATTGAATTACGGGGATAAATATGCTCATAAGTGGTGTATGTTTCAATATTTCAAATTTTATTATGACATTCCGTTTCGAGTGTTCGTGACCTTCCATTGAAAACAGCGATAACCCGTAAGAGTCGAGAAACAGAAAAAGAAGTTCATGAAATGTTGAAAACTACCAAATTGAATTATGGGGATAAATATGCTCATAAGTGGTGTATGTTTCAATATTTCAAATTTTATTATGACATTCCGTTTCGAGAGTTCGTGACCTTCCATTGAAAACAGCGATAACTAATATAAGAATCGAGAAGTAGGAAAATAAGTTCATGAAATATTGAAAACCACAAAAAGTGAATTAAGGGGATAAATATGCTCATAAGTGGTGTATGTTTCAATATTTCAAATTTTATTATGAAATTCCGTTTCGAGAGTTCGTGACTTTCCATTGAAAACAGCGATAACTAATATAAGAAACGAGAAGTAGGAAAATAAGTTCATGAAATATTGAAAACCACCAAAGTGAATTAAGGGGATAAATATGCTCATAAGTGGTGTATGTTTCAATATTTCAAATTTTATTATGACATACCGTTTCGAGAGTTCGTGACTTTCCATTGAAAACAGCGATAACTAATATAAGAATCGAGAAGTAGGAAAATAAGTTCATGAAATGTTGAAAACCACCAAAGTGAATTAAGGTAATAAATATGCTCATAAGTGGTGTATGTTTTAATATTTCAAATTTTATTATGACATTCCGTTTCGAGAGTTCGTGACTTTCCATTGAAAACAGCGATAAGTAATAAGAATCGAGAAGTAGGAAAATAAGTTTATGAAATGTTGAAAACCACCAAAGTGAATTAAGTGGATAAATATGCTCATAAGTGGTGTATATTTCAATATTTCAAATTTTATTATGACATTCCGTTTCGAGAGTTCGTGACTTTCCATTGAAAACAGCGATAACTAATATAAGAATCGAGAAGTAGGAAAATAAGTTCATGAAATATTGAAAACCACCAAAGTGAATTAAGGGGATAAATATGCTCATAAGTGGTGTATGTTTCAATATTTCAAATTTTATTATAACATTCCGTTTGGAGAGTTTGTGACCTTCTATTGAAAACAACAATAACTAATAAGAATCAAGAAGGAGGAAAATAAGTTCATGAAACGTTGAAAACCACCAAAGTGAATTAAGGGAATAAATATGCTCATAAGTGGTGTATGTTTCAATATTTCAAATTTTATTATGACGTTCCGTTTCGAGAGTTCGTGACTTTCCATTGAAAACAGCGATAAGTAATAAGAATCGAGAAGTAGGAAAATAAGTTTATGAAATGTTGAAAACCACCAAAGTGAATTAAGTGGATAAATATGCTCATAAGTGGTGTATATTTCAATATTTCAAATTTTATTATGACATTCCGTTTCGAGAGTTTGTGACCTTCTATTGAAAACAGCGATAACTAATATAAAAATTCAAAATTTTGTATATAATGTTATGGAAAAGTGAAAAACCTACAAAGTTAATTAAGACGATAATTATGCTCATAAGTGGTGTATGTTTCAATATTTCAAATTTTATTATGACATTCTGTTTCGAGAGTTCGTGACTTTCCATTGAAAACAGCGATAAATAATAAGAATCGGGAAGTAGGAAAATAAGTTCATGAAATGTTGAAAACCACCGAAGTGAATTATGGGGATAAATATGCTCATAAGTGGTGTGCGTTTCAATATTTTATATTTTATTTTGACATTCCGTTTCGAGAGTTCGTGACCTTCCATTGAAAACATCGATAACTAATAAGAATCGGAAGGAGAGAAAATAAGTTCATAAAA